>OY986048.1:32168467-32231434 GCA_963920205.1 Stenodema calcarata | reverse complement strand
TCATAACAAACGTCGAGTAGCACTGATAGGGCGACCAATACTGCCGCTAGTTAAAAAACTCTGCAAATTCTTGACACAACGGTTTATTATCTTCCTTGTGCAGATCACCCTTCTGTCTATACCAGACTGTATTGCAAATCGGCACCATACCATATTCTCACCGTACTCATACCATACCATACGAATTTCTTTCCTATCATACCATACTGTATTATACCAAATCATACATACAATAATATACCATACCATACTCATACCATGTCATACAAACCGAGTGAATATTGAAATGTCATTTCTGACCTATATTTACAATTTCAAGTATCTACCTCATCATCAAAATTTAATTTGTTTAAACAAATAGGTATTATTTAAACAATTTTACAGACAAGAAACCGAGTGAATCCAGTTCTGTGATCCAGTTCTGACCTATTTTTAAAATTTCAAGTCAATAGCTCATCATCAAAATTTAATGTGTATTATTACAAAAAGGTATTATTTAAACAATTTTACAGATGAGAAACCGAGTAAAATTTACTAATTTAATATTGCAATGTGGTCTATCCCCGACTCACGGTTAAAATTTCTAGACTATAGTTTACCGGGAAGATGACCAAAGGTAGTTTTATTCTGGGCGTCTGAGGGTTGGGTCACGTAACGGCCGTTTTCGACGCGAAAGATTAGTGTTTTTCCTAAACCTTTGCGCGCTCACTGTGAACGAACGACTGGTCGCACAAAAATCCAATTGGTCTTAAAAGATTCGTAATTTTTCAGGTCATTCAAAAGTGAACTGGAAATTACACGTTTCAGTTAAATATTTTGAGATATGACATTGTCGAAATTGTAAATTTCGTTTTGAACCCCTTCCCCTTGACCTAGGGTTATGAAAAGTTTCGAGGATCATTGTGGGGCTGGTCCAAACCCAGAAACCGAATTTCGTAATTTTAACTCAACGCTAACTGGGCAAAGTGGCGCGGACGGCGTACGGCGTACGGGGGACGGCGTACGGCGGACGGACGGATTTTTTTTATTCGATTTTCTGAATCTACGTGTCTTGAAACGTAAACCAACAAATTTTGAGGGGGGGTTAAAATTTTTTTTTCTTTGGGCGATTCCAATGGTTCATTATCGAAGATAATAAACCAAAATGCGTGTTATTTAGCCTTGTCTTCACGAGTATCACCGGTTAAATATACGCTGCAAATTAATATAGGACCTATATTATAGGTACTTCTGTTATTGATTGGCGGAACCACGAGTTTACTTCGTCGCTCGTGATGTCATATTAGATGACTGTGATGTTTTTCATGTATCACGTTTCCTCGTACCAAAACCTGTGTGCTGCTCTACATACAATGTACACTAAGTTTCATTTGGCTGCTCGTTTTCATTGTTAATTTCATCATCGAATGGATAACTTGAGAATAACTCGAATGAAATGAGCGTATTCATGTGCACCATTCGTGACATATAATCATGCCGCAATTATCGTTCCGATTTCATTATGGGGCTATTGTTGAACCATTTCATGAACTTGAATTGTTATATAGAAAATAAGGTAAAATATCATGATCGAGACGGTAGTTTGCTCAGTGATTGTGTCCCTCTAGCTGTTACATTAAATTCTTGGCCGGCCTTATAATAATTTATTTATATATAATTTAATAATTATACATGCATGATGGGTTTTTACTTTTAACCCACAATGATCCTTGAATCTTTTCATAAACCTAGGTCGATGAGAAGAGGTTCAAAATGAATTTTGAAAAATTCTAATGGAACGGTATAGTTTTTAGTTCAAATTTACATAGAGTTTATTTTTTATAATTTTTTGAGACCGTCCGCAGCATCGTACGACCAGCCGCTCGTTCACAATGAGGGCTCAAAGTTGGAGCAGATTGAAAGTGTTCAACATGAGAGTGAATCGTGAGGCAGCTTCTTGGGTCAATTTTCATACTGGCTCAGCTGATTCGAACAGCACATGGTTTTAAGATCTGCCGAATAGACTACGCCAAGCGCAGTACAATTTCCATTACTCCTGGGGGCGCACCCCTGAGTACCCCCCTCCCCACCCATCTAAACTTCTAACAAAGTAATACGCACGCGATTATGCCAAGTTCAATAATACTTACAATAATAAATAATAGGTAACTAACAATAATAATATATACTACTTCATAATAACTAATAATAATTAATGATAATTCATAATAATAATAATAATAAATTTATCTTTTAGTGATTGAGACAGAAGGGTGATCAGTACAAATAAGATAATAAACCGTTCTGTCAAGAATTTGCAGATTCTTTTTATTCGATTTTCTGAATCTACGTATCATGAAACGTAAACCCTCAAACTTTGAGGGGGGCTAATAAATGTTTTTCTTCAGTGGATTTCAATGGTTAATAATCGTGAATAATAAACCAAAAAAACGTGATTTAAAAATAAAACTACAATTTTTGGCTGTTACTGCGTTAAATTTCGATCAAACCCAAAAAAAAAAAAAAAAAAAAAAAATACCAGATCACCACACGATTCAGCGTTGAAAAACAATTAAAAGTCATGTGCCACCCACAGGGTTTAATAATAATCCACTTTGGTGACTTAGCAACTTTGCGCGCTCGCTGAACGGGTTGCGCGCAACAATAAAAATCGAGTGAGGGCTGAAGTTTACATAAAATTTTGCGTAGAATACGAATCTGCAATAAAAAAGTGGGTTCCAATTTGAAAAAACGAAGTAGATGCGCATTGCGCACATTCTCGCAAGCGTGCAATTTTATCATTTTTGGAAACTACGAAAATATTGATGAAGATTGACATTTGTCCGAATTTTTTACTCCGACAATTAGAGAAAAAAAAGGGAGGGAGCCCAACTCGTGGACCACAAGTATAATAATACACAAGGTAATACTGAAGGCGATTCACTGAGGTTAAAGAAGGAAGGAAGAAAACGATGCAAACTGGTGAGTGAACTTTAGACACTTATATCTCAAAATCTTCTGAAGGCCAAACAAAAATAGAGTAGTAATAATTCTGTAGGTCCTCCCCGAGCGCTAGGATCAACAATCAATCCTCACATATAATATCGATATAATATCGAAAGAAAAATATCGATATCCGATAATATCGGCCAATAATATCGGAAAATTAGTTTCACTGTAGGTAACTCTAAAGTGACAAAATAATCTTCTATTTTTTGGTGAGCACGCAAAAATGGTCCAGAAAACCTGGAAAGTACGCAGTTCCAGTTCTTCCTTTACTGGTGTAACAGCCTCTCATACCCCTGATGAGCTTGATCTTTTTCTGCCATCTCCAGCAGAACCAGACACTAAAATGTGCCCTCTGTCATTTTGGTGTGAAGCTTCTCAAACTTATCCAGTTCTAAGTGAAGTAGCCAAACGATACGCGATATTATCGGAAGAAAAGTATCGATATTTATTGATACTTTATCGTTAGGTACTCAAACTTATTAACTTGTTATAGCAAGGAATTCATATTAACAAGGAATTCATACAAGTTACATAGGTAATTCTGTTCTTTCATCAATCTGCTATAAGAATCAAGGATCACTTCAATACCAGTCGTCAATCCCAATTCGATAGAGCGTATCGGTACCGTCATTTTTTCAATCAACGTATCCCTGGCGAGCCGCGGAGAACCTGGACGACTCTGCCAACCGCGCGAAACCTACTTATCTCTTGCGGGGCTATAGGAAGCTACGCATCGGCCTTGATATATCATAAGCCAATGCGTAGCTTCCTATAGCCCCGCAAGAGATACGTAGGTTTCGCGCGGTTGGCAGAGTCGTCCAGGTTCTCCGCGGCTCGCCAGGGATACGTTGATTGAAAAAATGACGGTACCGATACGTTCTATCGAATTGGGATTGACGCAGTATTCCTGACGATGATTTAACGACGAAGTGAGAAAAAGAAGTTGCCGAGAAAAAGAAGTTTTGGCAAGTATTTGGGCGACAACCTATTGCGCGATTGACAATAAATTGCCCCTCCTTTTGAAAATAAGCGTTCACAAATAACAGATGTGGCCATCACCACGAGCCTCTTGTATGCTTAGGCATAGAGATTTGGGAAAATTGTTTGTTTCATCCATTGCAATTTGAAACAGAAATTTATTTTATCCGTCATCTGCGGAAATAATTTGTTGTTATCAAAAATTTGTTTGATCCATCATCTCACAAATTCCAATTTCAAATTTCGATGAATGAAACAAACGATTTTCCCCATATCTTTATGCCCAAGTATGCAAGAAAGCAACCGGTTGTCTGGCTTGAGTCTGTTGCGTAGTTATAGGTATGTGCATTTAATGTACCTACCTACCTATATTATCACGGATATTTTCACTGCCTGGGTCTGTGGTAGGAACATTTCTTCTGTTCCCAAATATTTGGGAAGTATCGGGTGATATCGCTCACCGAGTATCGATACTTCCGATAATATCGAGAGAAAGTATCGATACCACTATAATATCGGATGCAATGCATCGGTACAAATATCGGTGGTATCGGAAGAAAAGTATCGATACCCCGACATCTCGGAAATATTGCAACGTCCCTACTTCCATTTATTGCCTGAAAGTGGTCGTGTCAACAACAAGACTTGTTGTTCCGTGAGAAGTTCTGTTTACTCCAAGAGACAGGTACCTAGTTTCATTGTACCCAATTATTATGTACGCAAATCCTGACTATACGATGATTCTTATCGTATATCTAGGGAGATAAAAATCTAATTCCATTCAATTATCCTCCATATCAACTGACATTCTTCTCTTTCCAGTCCGTGTTTTTGAAATTTAACTGTTTTCAATCCATTCATCTTACACTATATTTCTTCGCCCCAATATTTGTTTTTAACCCATTTTAAGCCAAGGGGTCGTATGCGACCCATTAGTTAACGATTTTCTCTCCATGCTACTTTCATGTATTCTGATGATTTTTGCCGTCAAATATTTTGATCATGTATTCATGAAATAGAGGAAAAATCACGAACACCCTGATCAGACTCCTCGGTGGTTGGGAATGAAAAATATAATATATTTTTCATTATATTATATTATGATCTAGTTTCGTGAATTTTCGGATCAGCATTTCAGATAATTAAAAAAATTGAAATTCACCATCATGATATTGATATTCTGGTGTCAACATTATGTTCAAACATCTGCCTAATGGAATCAATAAGTAGTTCACGAAAAATGACTGATTGCAAGTAATTATCTTTGATAATTACTTGCAATCAGTCATTTTTCGTTATATATGGGATCATCGGTGCCTCAAGGGATGTTGACTGCAAGGCATGACGATCCAAGTTGTTTGTTTATATTGTGATCTTCATCTTTGACCTTTTTAGTTCCCGTACGTTCGTTTCGTAGGATTGGTCACTTCCATCCACCCCACTCAGGTATAATTTTCTCTGTATTGTGATATTCATGTTTTCAGTCAGTATCTAATCGTTCAACCTACGTCTAAAGTGATTTCTTCTCGTTTATTATATCCCCCCAAAAACAACTCCGTTGTAAAAACTGGCCCGCCAAAAAACCTCAGCCGCAAAAAGGAATGATATCTATTTTGCCCGCCAGCCACATATATAGGATGCTCGGTGCTTCGCACCTCGCTGTTGAGTATGCATATAGAAACCTGATCCTCCTACGTCAATTCAGGCTTGTTTATGTGGCAAAAAGCTCCCGCCAACAGCATTGAAAGAAGCGTAAAGCTCCCTGCTGGTGTAACAGAGGAAACATATTAGGTGAAACCGAGGGTGACTAAGGGTGAGAGGGGGTTGTGGGAAGGAGACAGGGATCAGGAAAACATTGACGGTGGAGGTTAGGGGTAGGAGGATCAGGTTTCTATATGCATACTCAACAGCGAGGTGCGAAGCACCGAGCATCCTATATATGTGGCTGGCGGGCAAAATGGATATCATTCCTTTTTGCGGCTGAGGTTTTTTGGCGGGCCAGTTTTTACAACGGAGTTGTTTTTGGGGGGATATCACATCTTTTTGCATGGCTAGTTTTCGAGTGGTACTTATACAATACGGTTCAACAACTTATACAATACAAAAGTACCTACGAGGTAACTAGTAAATGTTTTCCTAAATGAAGTTTTATCCTAGTCAAAATTTAGTAAAAAATTAGTACGCCTACTAATTTGCCTTTTTGTTTCTTGTTTTTGTGACAAGAATAATTATTTTTTGGAAATTATTGTTTGTTATCTGAAATGTGTTTGAAAAATAAGTAGTTTTAAAATTTTTGCGAATTGGTTAAATATTAATTATAAAATTTTCGATTAATTAAAACAATCAACAATTTAAAAACAATTAATAAAATTTAGTGCAATTATTCTTATTATTAAATTTAAAAAAATAGAAAGAATTAGAAATTTGAATAAATTTGAATTAGAAATTTTTTGAAAATTGGTTGCATTTTTTCTTGGGGATTGTGCAAATTTTTGTTGTTGAGAATCATTACAATAATTGTAATTATTGGTGTCGAAGAGAAAGAGGAAAGAGAAAGTTTGCAACTGGTAAAACGCACGTTTTTATACCAAAAATCGCGAATAACTCGAGAACCGTTGGGAAAAGTGCCAAAGTGCGCTACCCTCATTCGAAAGCCCATAAAATTTCCTATCGATCCTTAAACAGGCGCCACTCTACGACAATTTTTCTGACCACCGTTCAACTTTGATGTTTTCGGAAATTAGCCAAATCAGTAGATGTGGAATTTATTCACGTATTTTTGGCTGTGGATTAGTCAAATAGATTGAGATTTAGTTCAAAATTATTGAGCATATTCTAGACAACCTAGCGGACATTTTAAGACCAACCGCACCAATTTTCATCAATATTTGCGGCAGTTGTTGTTGAAAATAGAAAAATCACCATAACTCCTTTACTTTCCCCCTTAGGAAGCATTTTTTGATCTCAAAGTCAACAGTTTGAAAAGCTGAACACAACTAAAAAAGAAAATCTGGAAAAGCTTCAATTTTGAAGGAGTTATGACCATTTGAAATTCCTAAAAATTACTATTCCCCCCCTAATTGGGAGTGAAATGGGGGGAGGGAGAAAAAATGTTCAAAAGGCACTCCCTTGGAGCATAACAAACGTGTGTGCAAAATTTCAGCTCGATCCGATTTGTCTGCTGGGCTGTAGCCCCGTCAATGAACAACAACGAGAAGAAGAAGAAGAAGAAGAAGAACACGAAAAACGTGAAAAATAGTGGTTTTAAAATTGTTATACCCCCGACACCTGATGTTCCCAAGAGCTGAAATTTGTTTTACGTCCTCACGTGCCCCTGGAGAGTTGGTGTACAAAAAATCAACTCTCGAGACACTCAGGGGACCGAGCTATGGTAGGGTGAAAACCCCAACTTGTTCCGTCGCGTAATCAGTGTCTCAGTCGCTTCGGTTTTCAGGGCTTCGGTTTTCTTGGCGGGCGGGACGCTCCCGCGTCCCTAGATTACCAATATTGTGTGTTCGGTTTCATTCTCTCCTCTCGTGTGCGCGGAAATCAGCTTATATTTTGAGTGGTATGAACCTATAAGTTATGGAGGCATACTCCTCCTTACGGGTTACCATACATTGCCCCAGCTCCACATGTACTGGTCCAAAAGTGAGGTTAAAGGTGTGCCTTTGGTAAGGGAAACAATGAGTAGAAATAGATTCAGAGCCATAATGAAGAATTGACATGTCTCAGATCTAGGGACGCGGGAGCGTCCCGCCCGCCAAGAAAACCGAAGCGACTGAGACACTGATTACACGACGGAACAAGTTGGGGTTTTCACCATCCCGTAGCTCGGTCCCATAAGTGTCTCGAGAGTTGATTTTTTGTACAGCAACTCTCCAGGGGCACGTGAGGACGTAAACCAAATTTCAGCTCTTGAGAAAATCAGGTGTCGGGGGTATAACAGTTTTAAACCACTATTTTTCACGTTTTTCGTGTTCTTCTTCTTCTTCTTCTTCTCGTTGTTGTTCATTGACGGGGCTACAGCCCAGCAGACAAATCGGATCGAGCTGAAATCTTGCACACACGTTTGTTATGCCCCAAGGGAGTGCCTTTTGAACATTTTTTCTCCCTCCCCCCATTTCCCTACCAATTAGGGGTGGAAATAGTAATTTTTAGGAATTTCAAATGGTCATAACTCCTTCAAAATTGAAGCTTTTTCAGATTTTCTTTTTTAGTTGTGTTCAGCTTTTAAAACTGTTTAATTTGAGATCAAAAAGAGCTTCCTAAAGGAGAAAATAAAGGAGTTACGGTGATTTTCCTATTTTCAACAATAACTGCCGCCAAAATTGATGGAAATTGGTGCGGTTGGTCTTAAAATGTCCGCTAGGTTGTCTAGTATATGCTCAATAATTTTGAACTACATCTCAATCGATTCGACTAATCCACAGACAAAAATACGTGAATAAATTCCACATCTACTGATTTGGCTAATTTCCGAAAACATCAAAGTTCCTCCACTGTCAATGTTTTCCTGTTCCCTGTCTCCTTCCCACAACCCCCTCTCACCCTTAGTCACCCTCGGTTTCACCTAATATGTTTCCTCTGTTACACCAGCAGGGAGCTTTACGCTTCTTTCAATGCTGTTGGCGGGAGCTTTTTGCCTGATGAACAAGCCTGAATTGAAGCATTACAATAATAATAATTAATCTATTATTTAGTGATACAGACAGAAGGGTGATCAGCATAAAGATGATAATAAACCGTTGTGTCAAGAATTTGCAGAGTTTTTCGTGTTCTCCTCGTTCTCGTTGTTCTCGTTGTTGTTGTTCATTGACGGGGCTACAGCCCAGCAGACAAACGGATCGAGCTGAAATTTTGGACACACGTTTGTTTCCATCCAAGAGAGTGCCTTATGTACATTTTGTCCCCTCCCCTTTCTCCCCCAATTAGGAGGTGGGGGGGGGAGAGTAATTTGCAGCAATTTCAATTGGTCATACCTTCTTCCAAATTGGAACTATTTCAGATTTTCTTTTTTAGTTTTGTTCTGCTTACTAAACTCTTCAATTTAAAATAAAAATGAGCTTCCTTAGAATAAAAACAAAGGAGTTATGATGGTTTATCTATTTTCAATGATAACTGCCGTAAACATACATCCCCCCAAAAACAACTCCGCTGTAAAAACTGGCCCGCCGAAAAACCTCAGCCGCAAAAAGGAATGATATCCATTTTGCCCGCCAGCCACGTATATAGGATGCTCGGTGCTTCGCACCTCGCTGTTGACCGTTATAAAATGTCCGTTGGGATGTTGGTCAATGATTTTGAACTAAATCTCAATCGATTTGGCTAATCCACAGCCAAAAATACGTAAAATACTGTCGTAAACATTTATCGTAATTGGCGCGGTTGGTCCTAAAATGTCCGTTGGGATGGAGCCTAAAAAATTTGGGACTTATCCAACCGCACCAATTACGATAAAATGTCCGTTGGGATGATGGTCAATGATTTTGAACTAAATCTCAATCGATTTGGCTAATCCACAGCCAAAAATACGTAAAATACTGTCATAAACATTTATCGTAATTGGCACGGTTGGTCCTAAAATGTCCGTTGGGATGGAGCCTAAAAAATTTGGGACTTATCCAACCGCACCAATTACGATAAAATGTCCGTTGGGATGTTGGTCAATGATTTTGACTAAATCTCAATCGATTTGGCTAATCCACAGCCAAAAATACGTGAATGAATCCAACATCTAATAATTTCCGAAAACATCAAATTTGGACGGTGGTCAGGAATATTATCGTAGAGTTGCGCCTGAAGAAGAAGAAGAAGAAGAAAAATGTTTATTAAGAAAGAACAAACAGTACATTCTGATTTGAAGAAAATAAAAATAAACTTTACAGCATGGTCACAATTGTAACCGTCTGCCGGAGGTACGGCGTGGAGAGTACAAAAATAAAAATTACTTCTTTAAAACTAGTGGGAAATGGAAAGGAGAGAAAAAATAGCAAAAGGGAAAATGAACAAGTAATAGCTAGAGGGTTGATATAACGGCATAGAAAAAAAAGAAGAGTGCCAACAAACAAACAAAAAATACTAATAAATAAATAAATGAGTACATGGGAGGAGGGATGCACAGGCCACTCAACTACTCAATAGTTAAATTCGCTCACTAGCCAGGACCGATACCGCCATGCAAGACTGCAGAACTTCGCCAGCGAGCTCCAGTTAGGGCCATTTATTATTGCGATCGCTTCATCACGAGTCAAAATTAAACGTTGAAAAGCGGACCACCGAAATTCAGACAGGATTGGGCACCGGCAGAAAAAATGGAACACATCCTCCCGATCACGTAAATTGCAAAGCGAGCAATCCTCACAACCATCCGTCTCAAAGGGCTTAGCGTTCAGCTTCAAGGACTCAGTCCGGATCCTGACCGCCCACCTGGCAACAAACAGTGGCACACCAGTGTCCCGTTTCAAACTTCCGCATTTTACGCTTCCATCCAGCTCTCGGTACAGAGTGAACGACGTTGAGGCCTCGGCGCGTCCGCGAAATTGCCGCCACTTATCGTCGTCATATGCCCGCAAAATTGAAGTCACGCTGCTCCTCAGTGATGCAGGATCCATCGCTCCAAGTGAGTTCGTCACGCCATACTAGAGTTGCGCCTGTTTAGAGATCGATAGGAAATTTAATGGGCTTTCGAATAAGTGTAACACACTTTGTCACTTTTCCCAACGGTTCTTGAGTTATTTGCGGTTTTTTGTTAAAAATCGTAGGTTTTACGTTCTACAAACTTTCTCTAATATCTTCCACACCAATAATTGGTGTGGAAGATATTAGAGAATTATTACGTAATTATTACGACTATAATGATTCTCAACAACAAAAATTTGCATAATTTTCGAGGAAAATTCAACAAATTTTCAACAAAAATTTTTTTTTCAATTCAAATTCGAAGTTTTTTAAATTCAAACATTTACGGATGTTTTGAATTTTTGAACCATCATCATATTGAACCACCATCATTATACCACTGTACCAATGCAAAAAGATATTATATCGCCCCCAAAACAACTCCGTTGTAAAAATGGCACGCCAAAAAACCTGCTCAGCCGCAAAAAGGAATGATATCCATTTTGCCCGCCAGCCACGTATATAGGATGCTCGGTGCTTCTCACCTCGCTGTAGAGTGTGCATATAGAAACCTGATCCTCCACTACTACACCACTAAGCCCTTGTACCACCACTAAGTACTCATCACCACTACTACTACATGTATCATCTAATCGTCAGAAGCCTTGCAAAAAGCTTTGAAAGAAGCGAAAAGCTCCCTTCAGGTGCAACAGAGGAATCAGAGGAGGGTGAAAGGGGGTTGCGGGAAGAATACAGTGATCAGGAAACATTGGTGGTGGTGGTTAGGGGTAGGATTAAGATGAAGGGGCATAAGATGATAAGGGCAACAACGCTACCCTCTACCAGACGCCGGAAGAACTGAAGGCATTGGGCAGGCCTCCGCATAGACTCTTTTGCTGTCAACGTGGTAAGTTTGTTCTGATTCCTTGATCGTAAACTTTTGTTGTAACATTCTCCCATCTGCATTAGAATGAATAGAATTGATTATTAATTTTTCTCATTTGTTCCTTCTTGTAGAGCTTCTGCTCTAGTTTCGTTTGATATAATAATATACTCGTATTATCAAATCATGGAAAACACGCAGTTTCAGTTAGAGAAGAGGATAGAAAACCCTAATGTGTCGTTCTCTCACCTCCAACACAAGTGACACCTCAGGGTTTTTTATGCTGAATACGATGGTGACTTCAGAATTGCGATATCTTATTCCTTTCTCAAACTGGAGAACTTTGAAAGTGAAGAAACATGGTGGATAGTTGATATGTTCTTCAAAAATTCGCTCTTATAGCCATGCTGCATGACTGGATATTTTGTTGTTGTTTTGCTGCCCTTCCCATACTGTTTGACAACTCTTTGGGTATTTGTACTCTATTACGTATTTGTTTGTGATCGGGCTTGCCCCTATTTCATGTAGGATTTATTTTTCTATCGTCTATTCCAATGGTTCACTATTGAAAATAATCACCGGGAAAGACATGAAATGGTTTCCCACGATACGCGGTGTGATGAAGCGGTCGAATCATCTTGGAAGATGACAAAGCCACATAAGTTCTTAGCGAGCAAATGCTGGATACGCACAAAATAAAACGCTGATGCCACCCCGATTCCACTTGGAGCAGATACCGATGTCATATCAGTGGACTTTGATGGTGAACGTTCGGTATTGATGGAAACCATCGAACTAAAACTCCTGGAATGCTATCTAGGCGGGCGGGGATAGGGCCGCGGCAGGTCCTGAACCTATCTCGTGCCGTGTTTATATTGCAATGTTTACATTCATTGTTTGTGATTCGACATACAAAGTTCACATTGTTGTTTTCAGTTTTGGTTTATTATCTTCGATAATGAACCATTGGAATCGCCCAAAGAAAAAATTTTTTTAACCCCCCCTCAAAAGTTGTTGGTTTACGTTTCAAGATACGTAGATTCAGAAAATCGAATAAAAAAACTCTGCAAATTCTTGACACAACGGTTTATTATCTTCCTTGTGCAGATCACCCTTCTGTCTATACCAGACTGTATTGCAAATCGGCTCCATACCATATTCTCACCGTACTCATACCATACCATACGAATTTCTTTCCTATCATACCATACTGTATTATACCAAATCATACATACAATAATATACCATACCATACTCATACCATGTCATACAAACCGAGTGAATATTGAAATGTCATCCATTTCTGACCTATATTTAAAATTTTAAGTATCTAGCTCATCGTCAACATTTAATTTGTTTAAACAAATAGGTATTATTTAAACAATTTTACAGACAAGAAACCGAGTGAATATTGCATTGTGATCCAGTTCTGACCTATTTTTAAAATTTCAAGTCCATAGCTCATCATCAAAATTTAATTTGTATTATTACAAAAAGGTATTATTTAAACAATTTTACAGATGAGAAACCGAGTGAATATTGCAATGTGGTCTATCCCCGACTCACGGTTAAAATTTCTAGACTGTAGTTTACCGGGAAGATGTAAAAAGGTAGTTTTATTCTGGGCGTCTGGTGGTTGGGTCACATAACAGCCGTTTTCGACGCGAAAGTTTAGTGTTTTTCCTAAAACTTTGCGCGGTCACTGTGAACGAACGGCTGGTCGCACAAACATCCAATTGGTCTTAAAAGATTCGTAATTTTTCAGGTCATTCGAAGGTGAACTAAAATTTACACGGTTCAGTTAAATATTTGGAGATAAGACATCGTCGAAATTCTAAATTTCGTTTTGAATCCCTTCCCCTTGACCTAGGGTTATGAAAGGTTTCGAGGATCATTGTGGGGCTGGTCCAAACCCAGAAACCAAATTTTGTAATTTTAGCTCAACGCTAACTGGGCAAAACGGCGTGGACGGCGGACGGCGTACGGGGGACGGCGTACGGCGTACGGCGGACGGACGGATTTTTTTTTATTCGATTTTCTGAATCTACGTATCTTGAAACGTAAACCAACAAATTTTGAGGGGGGGTTAAAAAAATTTTTTCTTTGGGCGATTCCAATGGTTCATTATTGAAGATAATAAACCAAAAAATCCGTCCGCGCCACTTTGCCCAGTTAGCGTTGAGTTAAAATTACGAAATTTTTTTTATGGGTTTCGACCAACCCCACAATGGTCCTCGAAACCTTTCATAACCCTAGGTCAAGGGGAAGGGGTTCAAAACGAATTTTGAAATTTTGAAAATTTCATATCTCGAAAAATTCATATAGAACGGTATGTTTTTTATTTCATATTTAGATAGAGTTTGTTCCGTAGAATTTTTTAGAAGAATTTTTTAAGACCATCCGCAGCTCTGTACGACCAGCCGTTCGTTCACAATGACGGCTCAAAGATTGTGCCTCACAACACGATCGTGAGTCAAACTGTTGAAATACAGGTCCATTTTCATACTAACAAGCTCTTTGGAACATCATATGGCTTAAGTGATGTCGAGTTTGTTGTTCTGAGGTGCGTTTCGTGCTACGGAAATGAAGGTAATTTCGAATGTTTGTTGGTAGGTACTTCTTTTATGGAAAAATTATTACCGACGTAGTATTAAAAACCCCAGAATCATATCGTATTAATTAATCATAATTAATAATAATTATTATTAATAATAAATACGAATTATTAATACCTAACAATAAATTATAATAATTTTCACTAGGTACTTGATAAAATTGTTAATAATTAGTGATGATTGATAATAATAATTAATCTAACATTTAGGACCTAGACATTTAGACCTAGTGATCTAGACAGAAGGGTGATCTGTACAAAGAAGATAAACCGTTGTGTCAAGAATTTGCAGAGTTTTTTTTTCTCTTGCATTCGTACCCGTGAAGCCGGGAATACACTTGAGCAGAGGCAGGCCGCGCACCGCACGCGCAGCCTCTGCGCGGCGCGATGCTCAAGTGTGTACGGGTCCTCAACACCGCGGCAAACAGGCTCAGTCTGCCGCGTGCGGTGCGCGGCCTGAGCCATCGACTGTCGGTCCATCAAAGTGAGCACGGACCGCGGCAGGCTCGTGCGGTGCGCAGTGTGGACGGAATTCAGTCGATTCAGAGCAGCGAACAGAGCCGCGGCACACGTAAGTGATAATGTGTGATAACGTGTGATAACCTACCTACCCACTTTGAAATTACCTACTAGGTACTCGTTTTGTTATAACCGTTTTGTTAATTATAGGCTCGTTTTGTATAATTGTAAAAAAAAGTACGAAGATAATATGGACCGTGTTTTGTAAAAACCAGCCAAGTCGGGTTAATGGGAATCAGTGCTCCTCACCTCGCTGTTGAGTGTGCATGTAGAAACCTGATCCTCCTACCCTTAACCACCACCACCAAATAGGCTGTCACACAAGCGGTTTTTTCTGACAGGCGACGGTTTTTTCGAGAAGAACCGTTGGTCCGTCCGTGCGTCAGTGGGCTACGAGGGGTTAGAGTTCAGAACTGGCGGTCCAGGGTTCCGGGAATGTGTCAGGGACCCGACGACGTGTCAGGCTTCCCCCACTCACTGGTTCCCCAACTCATCGCCTTGTTGCCTTCTAGGTACTCTCAGTCCACGCTCCACGCCATTACGCCCCGTGTTTGCACCATTTTCCATATCGTTTATATAATCAGCTTCGGAAGAAATATTCCCTGTGAAGAACTCATCAATTCATCTACACAAAAATCAAGTATGTTGGATTTCGAAGATCCTGGAGAATACGAGGAATGCCCCGAGATACGAGACGCAGTTTTTTCAGACTTGATACTGGATATCGTTGAGTATATTGCGGGATACGTTGTGCGAGGGATGGGAAGGAATATAAAGTGCGAAGAAGTTTACTTGCAATAACCGACGAAGAGCCCCTTGAATTTAAGTTCAAATTTAATCTCAATGAAAAACCGTGGAGGTTTGATTCAACCATCATCGGATGTTGCCCGCATATGCAAGATCAGCGAGAAAATTTTCAGGATGGCAGTTTTAAAATTCAACAGCAACCTTAGTCATTACACCAGAATGCTAATTTCCCACTCTTCAGACATGAATATTTTTGTTGACTCTGCTCACTTGTCGATTGAAGGAGAAGACAACCATAAATCACCGTACTCATACCATACCATACGAATTTCTTTACTATCATACCATACTGTATTATACCAAATCATACATACAATAATATACCATACCATACTCATACCATGTCATACAAACCGAGTGGATATTGAAATGTCATCCATTTCTGACCTATATTTAAAATTTCAAGTATCTAGCTCATCATCAAAATTTAATTTGTTTAAACAAATAGGTATTATTTAAACAATTTTACAGACAAGAAACCGAGTGAATATTGCATTGTTATCCAGTTCTGAACTATATTTAAAATTTCAAGTCAATAGGTCATCATCGAAATTTAATTTGTATTATTACAAAAAGGTATTATTTAAACAATTTTACAGATGAGAAACCGAGTGAATATTGCAATGTGGTCTATTCCCGACTCACGGTTAAAATATCTAGACTGTAGTTTACCGGGAAGATGAAAAAAGGTAGTTTTATTCTGGGCGTCAGGGGGTTGGGTCACATAACGGCCGTTTTCGACGCGAAAGTTTAGTGTTTTTCCTAAACCTTTGCGCGGTCACTGTGAACGAACGGCTGGTCGCACAAAAATCCAATTGGTCTTAAAAGATTCGTAATTATTTAGGTCATTCAAAAGTGAACTAAAAATTACACCGTTTCATGAGACTTTTTAGAGATATGACATTGTCGAAATTTCAAAGTTCGTTTTGAACCCCTTCCCCTTGACCTAGGGTTATGAAAAGTTTCGAGGATCATTGTGGGGCTGGTCCAAACCCAGAAACCAAATTTTGTAATTTTAGCTCAACGCTAACTGGGCAAAGTGGCACGGACGGCGGACGGCGTACGGCGTACGGCGTACGGGGGACGGCGTACGGCGTACGGGTGACGGACGGATTTTTTTTTATTCGATTTTCTGAATCTACGTATCTTGAAACGTAAACCAACAAATGTTGAGGGGGGGTTAAAAAAATTTTTTCTTTGGGCGATTCCAATGGTTCATTATCGAAGATAATAAACCAAAAATTGGTTGGTTGAGAGCATTGGCTAGGCCTACTTCAGCATCAGGATTAAAAAGCACCTCCGGGACCAGAATCAGAAAATCGAGGAACAACGCGTACGGCAGAAGCTCAAGAAAATTATTCATTTCAAAGGACAGTGAAAAATCTCATTGTTACATGTGCCGTGCTTTGCATTTTCCCAGGGGTTTTATTCAACTTTCTTGAGGACTCTCTTCAGTTTTGATTCTATTTTCTTCTGTTGCAAAGATTCGTCAAAAGTATTTTTCTGAATAAACGTATTTTATCATAAAATAAAACAAAACAGAATACCTTGGGTTATTATTAACTCAGTGATTGAGTAAATTCTTCCTAGTAGCTACTAGAGATGTGTAACTCAGGAGTGACCGGATCCGAAAGAGCGGCTCTTTCAAATGAGCGGGAGTCAAGTGAGCTGAGCGGCAAGGAGTCGCCGTTCAGAGCTGGGTGATGCTGACTCCATGGGAACGAGAGACATTCTTCTAAAGAGCCGCTCTTTCGTATCCGTTCATCACGTTCAGAGCTGTATCCATGGCAACGAGAGCGGGGAAATGACCGGATCCGGTCATCACGTTCAGAGCTGTATCCATGGAAACGAGAGAGCGGCAGCTCTTCCTTAGAGTTGTGAACGGGAAGGGAGCGAGAGCGGATCTGAAGAGCTACCCGCTCCCTGTCATTTCCCCGCTCAGAGCTGGAAGACTCGACTTCACAACTCCGAGGAAGAGCTGCCAGCTCCCAAGATTTGTAATAGAAACTATTTGTAATTTAAACTTTTAAACATTTTAAACTATTTGTAGAAAATAGTAACAGAAACTATTTCTATTACAGTAATCTTGGCAAGCTCCAGCTCATTTCCGCTCTCTCGTTTCCATGGAGGCATTGCCGCCCTGCTCGCATGACTCCCGTTCATTTAAAGAGCCGCTCTTTCGGATCCGGTCGCTTGCTCCCCCATTCGAATCCCCCAAAGAGCGAGTGAACGGATCTTAAGGAGCGGCTCCTCATAGTGAGCGAGCGGGAGTGAGCTGACTCCCTCAACTGAACGGGAGTTACACATCTCTAGTAGCTACCATCATTTCCGAATTTTTTTTCGTGATTTATTTATTGCAACTGGAACATAGTACAATTCATCTAGCAATATTTCATTTCATGATAAGCTCACTAGGGGGGGGGGGGGAGGTTTACAGCAAAACCTGGCCCATACTTGTATCAAGAACAGTTAAAAACACTGGATTACACTTGCACTATTTGCACAGCACAATTAGGTCCAGAGGTTTATTTCTCTTGAGTCGCCGAAGCTCTCCTTCGTTGTTTAAAACGTTGAGCATCTCCAGGTGCTCGTGTTTGTGGAGGCGATGTTCGTGCTTCCTTGCATATTTGGCGATAATTTCGGTGACCGTTTCTACCCTCAAGTCGAATATCATCATTCCGCATGAACCAGGGGGCCCGTACTATACTTCTCAATATTATATTTTGTCGGGTTTGCATTGTTTTAATATTTGATTTTTTTGCACAACTCCAGAGCTGTATACCATAGGTCCAGATGGGGCGCAGTATCTGTTTAAATATGAGTAATTTATTGTGTAGTGAGAGATGGGAGTTCCTTCCCATCATCCAGTACATCTTTCTGAACTTGATTTTTAGTTCCTGATTCTTTTTTTCAATGTGGTATTTCCAGTTAAGTTTGGAATCAAGGTGCATCCCTAAGTATTTTACAGTGTCAGAGTGAGGAATTTTATTTGAATTGATCTCAACTTCTGGGGCTGAGATTTTTCTATTAGTAAAGTTGATGTGCACTGACTTTGTTTCATTCAGTTTCATTCTCCACATCTTGGTCCAATTGACAACCTTGTTAGTGGACGTCTGTAGATTGCGAGTTGCAGTTTCAGCGTCACCTCCAACAGAGAGGATGGCAGTATCATCAGCAAAAGTAGCTACAGTTGTATTTTCCTGTTGTGGAAGATCTCGTGTGTACAGCAGGTAGAGTACTGGGCCTAGGACACTGCCTTGTGGTACCTCTGCTTTTATAGGCTTCAAGACAGAGTATTGGTCACCCTGCTTTACCCTGGAATGTCTGTTCGCTAGGTAGGATTTTAGGAGTAAGTAAAACTGTTTTGGGAGATCCCTGTGCAGTTTATACTCAAGTCCCTTGTGCCAGACCTTGTCAAATGCCTTGGCCACGCCCAGAAAGATACTGGCACATATTTTTTTACCTTCTAAAGCCTTTTCTATTATGTTAGTGATTCTATGAACTTGATCTAGCGTAGAGTGGCGTTGCCTGAAACCGAATTGGTGGTCTGGTATCAATTTTCTGACTTCAATAATTGGTTTAAGCCGTTTGAGCAACAATTTTTCGAACAGTTTTGATAAGACAGGGAGGAGGGATATGGGTCGGTACCCCGTCTCCTCATTTGGTGATTTTCCTGGTTTGGAGATCATTATGACTTCCGCTACTTTCCACTGGGAAGGTACATAACGTAACCTGAACGTGGCGTTGATGATATGAAGTAATTTCCGAATATATGAAGTTTCGGTCACCTAACTTTGTTTCAATTGATTCTGTTCATTGTTTGAAACAGAAATAAAATAATCATACCTAGAGTTGTTGTCGTACACAGTCGTGTATATGATCCAAGTCAAAAAATACTCCCAAGATTGATACTTCCTTTCCCATATTCTTCAGCCTTCCCCCTGCCAGTTAACAAGGTACTAATACTCGTACGCAGTATAACAAAATTATCTGAACTAAAAATGTACAAAAATCTAGATGCAAATTGAGGCTATCGGCGAGATTGTGCGGGCGCAACAGTACAGGGGTAATGCTCCGCATGGCGGGGTCGGGGAACCAAGGGGTCGGGGGGGCAGAGCACACTTTCCGCTAGGCGGCTTGCACGTGAAGGGCCGCTCCAGTATAATATACGTAGAATATTATTTTATTCTCAGTGGCAACGACGGTCGAAAGGCTGGTCGAGAGGTTTGTGATTCCTGGAAAAACCCCTCACCCGACCCTTGGCTTACCACTAACGCACATGCCTGTCAAAATGTTTTAAAATCTCGTTAAATAACGAGATGTTTCAGTGTTTTAGTTGTTGTGAACGTGAAATCGTAGTTCCGAGTGTTATTTTTTTAAATTTTTGCAATTTTAAATTTTTAAATTAAAAGACCCAAGTGGCCAGCTTGTTCTCTTCTGGAAATCCACTCATTAACCCATGTTTATCGATTTTTCCTAAGGTTAAATAACATGCTATACGCACAAACCCCACCAGCAACAGCAATTAACGCCCTTCTTCTCGCGTTGAAGGAAATCCGCTCCATGTTGTAAAATATTTCTCCCGCGACTACTAGGTACCTACTCAGAAAACCGTCCGTAAACCTCTGGCCTGTCGAGCATGCACAACCATCGATGTATATACATCGATGTGCACAACAGGCCGGGACCCGCGGGTTTTGGACCTAAAAAACCGCGGGTTTCCCCATACACGTACGGTTATGACCCTTGACGGGTTTTCCAACAGGCCAGGACTGTTCGTGAGTGGGCTACAGCGGATTAGAAACCCGCGGTCCTCGCCCTCCAGCAAAACCCGCGGTTCTGGCCCGCGGTCCGGGCCTGTCAGAAAAAACCGCTCGTGTATGGCGGCCTATTGTTTTCCTGTTCCCTGCGTTCTTCCCCCAACCCCCCTTGCACTCGCAGTCCCCCTTGGTTCCACCCAATATGTTTCGCTTCTTTCAATGCTGTTGGCGGGAGCTTTTTGCAAGGCTTCTGACAATTAGATGATACAGGTAGTAGTGATGATGATGAGTACTTTGTGGTGGTACGAAAGTAAAGTAATGAGCCATTTCAGGCTGCCAGACAATGCAAAAGCAAGGCGTCTAAGAATTATAATATAATTATAAAATATAATTATGATATAATTATAATTACATTATTTATAATTATAATTAAATTAATATATTTATATTTATAAATAATTATAATATAATTCTAAAATATAATTATAATATAATTGATGCATTACTTCATTATAGGTGTACCACCACTGATTACTCTTGAATCACGAGTAATCAGTGGTGGTACAACTATAATGAAGTAATGCTTCAATTCAGGCTTGTTCATCTGGCAAAAAGTTCCCGCCAACATCATTGAAAGAAGCGTAAAGCTCCCTGCTGGTGTAACAGGAAACATATTAGGTGAAACCGAGGGGAACTAAGGGTGAGAGGGGGTTGTGGGAAGGCGACAGGGAACAGGAAAATATTGACGGTGGAGGTTAGGGGTAGGAGAATCAGGTTTCTATATGCACACTAAACAGCGAGGTGCGAAGCACCGAGCATCCTATAATATATGAATTGAAATTGAATTAAGTAGAACGATAAATTCCTTTGAAATTTTCGAAGGAATTTATCGTTCTACTTAATTCAATTTCAATAGTCAAACGTGAATCATGTACCAATTTTTAATGTACACATGCTGAAACGTAAATTCCCACTTTTCGAGGAGGGGGTTGGGGATTTGTTTCTTGGTCGATTCCAATGGTTGATATTGAACCCAAACCAGGGCTGGGGGAGGACAAAACATTTCAATTAGCTACGCGAAAATACGAGTACCTAATGAGCGAATGGTCCAATTAGAATGAAACTCGGTGATATCAAGAGTAGTCAGAATATCAACTTATCAGGACAACAATTTCGAAATTGGAACCCATGGAAAGGATTTTTGAAGGGAGGTGAGGATGTACGGGCATTTATACGATTACTTCACTTCACATAATTCTAATTAAGATGGAACTAACTGATAGCTATTTCCTTTCTATCTTGTCACAGATAGTGAGCCTGCAAGACTCCCACGACGGCGAACAATGGCGGAACAATGCCTGTCACACCTGACAACCATTGAGGATTTGATGAAGAATGTGAGTATTCGCTCTGATCTTCTGAAGTCAATTATTCAATAGGACTAGTATACCAAACAGGAACGGTAAATAAATGTAGGTATATACTGCCTGAATCCATGATATTCAGCAGAGAGTGAAATCTGCGATTCAACGTTATACCAACGCTCAATGGCTCGTGAGTAATATCAAAATTTAATATTTAAATATCAAAATTTAATATTTAATATTAAATATCAAATTTTGATATTACTCACGAGCCACTGAGCGTTGTTATAACGTTGAATCGCAGATAGTAAAATATTAAATATTAAATACTATAAATGTTATAGTATTTAATATTTAACTATTTAATAGTTCTGTCAATACCAAAACTGTTATACGTGGCAAGGATGGAAGCAGCCGTAAGGGGAAACCCCGAAATTCATTTGAGTGTATTCAACTACTCTTGTAAATTACAAAGCTGGTCAGGCTGGTGTGGAAATTATGGGGATTAGGAAGATGGAAAAAATCCACAGTCATGCAGCATGGCTATAATAGCGAATTTTCAAAAAAAATACTTGGTTTTATGTAAAATGTCTCCTTTAAAGAACATGACGTCTATGAAGAACATTTCAAGAATCAACCACGTTTCTTCATCTTCAAAGTGCTCCAGTGTGAGAGCGGAATAAGATATAGCATTTCTGACTTAACCATCTTATACAGCGTGTAAAAACCTTTAAAATGAGGTGTCACTTGACAGACCGTTTTATTTTTGGAATTTATGAGTGAACTCCCCCCCCCCCCCCATAGAGTGGCCCGATTCTGCCCATCTACGTACTTAGCCTTTCGATTGTCAAAACAGATTTTTGTGCAAATTTGAACTTTTTATCTCAATTCTATCGAGAGTTATCGACCTCCTATGATTCAAGTTCCAAATTGACTACTCCAACTCAATCATCTCCTTCTTACGGAAAGCTGTTTATATATAACACAAAAAACCATCGAAGATCTTCGTGTAGAAGACCAAAAATAACTTACTGGATTCGATCCAATTGCCGCTATTGGAATGTCATTTTACATAAAACCAGTGATTTCTTAGGAAATCGGCCTTATAGCCATGCTGTGGATTTTGTTTTTGTTTTGGTGTCTTGAAATGTAACATCGCCATTCGATACAGCAAGGAATTTTCTACTGGTAGCAAGATTATTTGGGAAACTAACGCGGGAGTAATGGGTTTGGACCAATGCGAAGTTTCAAGCGATTGGTCAAAACCCACACCCCCCACTAACGCCAACATCGCCGAATTTGGCCGCTATCCCCAAAGGAAGATTTCTGCTAACGACTTTCCCGCTAAGGATGACAGAATATAATATACATTCTGTATATTATCAGAATATAATATACATACATATTATGTATGTATATTGCCGTGCAATATTTTAACTGTGCACGGAGTGTGACGTACTAGAAGGTTTGTAACGAATGATTTACTAACAGCCGCTGATTGCGGGGGGGGGGGGGGGGGGGAACTGAAGGTTTCCTGTGAAATGATTGCACTAGTTTTAGTTGTTTGTCAAAAAAGTAGTTACGCAGCCTCTTAGCGAAAAAAGTCATTCGTTCCATTCCCTACAATTTCAATGGAAGTAAAACTCCGTACACCTGGTGAAACCCAAGATAGAGCTCTGCAAACAGCCAATTTTCTTCCAAAAGTGCAAATTTAATGTTACGGTCATTTTTCTAGTCTCGTACTGGCTAAACTACTGTTCATGAGAGAATAATTTGAACATAATTTATTGCGCTTCAATTCAAGACCAGAATGGTGCTTCTAGACCCAATGGTTTTCTCAAAAATTAACTAAACTAAATGTCGGTCTCTTTTGGCTCCAGCTCCAAAACTATTCGTCCGATCAAAAAAAATTATTTTTTCTTCTAAATGCTAGTTTATTTTCCAATCAGACCCCATGTATGAAATGTTATCCAAGCTCTTTAAAAAAAACGTGTTTTTGACCCACTGTTCGCTATAACTCCGATTCAAAATTTCTTTATTTCGTCCTAAAGCTGGTTAAATTTAAAATCAGACCTCTTATATGAAAAGTTGATAAAGTCCCGTAAAATACTCATGCCAGTATGCTAAAATCTAAGTATTCAGTGGTAGTATGTTTACAATTTCAGTAGTAGTAAAACTCCGTAGACCAGGTAAACTCCAACATAGAGCTCTGCAAAACAGGTCATTTTTTCCCAAAAGCGCAGATTTTTAGTTACGATCATGTTTCTAGTCTCTAGCCGGCAAAACTAATGGTCCTACAAAATAATTTGAAGACAAAAATAATACAGAATGATAGATCAGAATGGTGCTTGTAGACCCAATGGTTTACTCAAAAGCGGGTAACCGGTATTCTGGACCCAACTGACTTGCAATGGCCACGGCATCATAAAGAGGTTTTATATCATAGTCTTAAGACATAATCATGTTTTAATTTCTTAAAAAGCGTTAAATTCTGGCGTTCCGTCAGACACTTTTGGATATAGCTCCAAAACTATTCGTTCGATCCAAAAGTTCTTCATTTCGTCTCAAAGCTATTTGACCCCATATATGAAATGCTAATCAAGTCCCTTAAAATACCGATGCCAGCACGCTAAAACACCCGTACTCATAATTTGAGCTCTGATAGTAAATTCAACCAGCTTCAAGCTGAAAAAAATAAATTTTGAATCGGGCAGATATTTTTGGAGTTATAGTGAACAGTTGGCCAAAAACAAGTGGATTTCACAACACTACAGGTTTTTAGCATGCTGACATGGGTATTTCAGGGGGCTTGAGTAACATTTCATATATGAGGTCTGAATGTAAAATCAACAAGCTTTTATAAGACAAAAAGAAGTTTTGGAGTTGTAGCTAAAAGAGGCCGACAGTTAGTTAGTTAGTTTTTCAGACTACCATTCGGTCTAGAAGCACCATTCTGGTCTTAAATTGAAGCGTAATAAATTCTCTTCAAATTATTCTCTCGTGACCTTTCTGTAGGAACAGTAGTTTGGCCGGTAAGAGTCTAGAAAAATGACCGTAGGTAACTTAGAATTTGCACTTTTGGGGAAAAAATTGCGTCTTTTGCAGATTTATTTAATTTGAATTTATATTTTGTACAGTCTAATTGACTGTAGTCTTGGTCGTTTCTTTTTGTAAAAGTCCACCTATCTCTAGATGTTTCTTTTCAGATACTCTTTGTTTTTCTAAAAACCACCACTTTGTTACCAAATAATTATACTATCGCTCCCATCACCATGAAAAAATAAACTGTATTTCATAATATTATTATATTAAAATATTATTTTCGATGAAGAGCCCCTGAAAGTAGGCATTGTTTGCCCCCCCCCCCCCTCCACAACATCAAGCTTGATCCGCGCCTGTTTACCTGTTTACCTCGCCGTGACAAAAACTTCCATTCAATGATTACATCCATCGCTCACCAGTCAACTGATTCCGATTTGCCTTATCCCATGGCTTTCCGATGTTATCGCGCTTAAGATAACTTGCCCAAAAACATTGCTCACCTTTGCCCTAGGTCATTGCGGGCAAAATCTCGAGGGATATTTGCATAAACAGTCACTCGCTTGATGATGAATCGACTAGAAAATGTTTTGATTGTACTCGTAACTAACGTTCCGCCGTGAGACGATCAGTAACGATTATTGTATTTCCACATAGCACACGGCCGAAGACCACCTTCAACTCTTGAGGAGATTTAAAGGAATTGTATGCGATGGTTGTTGGAGGGAGGCCCTCAGGGTAGCAGCCAACCGATATGGTATTGATCTTCCCGAGGATGAAGATTCGCTCCAGGTAATAGGGAACAGAAACCATTCATATCTTCCTCTGTTGCCTCACTATTTACTAACCTACTTCTCTTCTCATAAATTTCACACTTGAACAGCGGCCCAATAGCCAGAATCAATTGGCAGAATATCAGGCAGTGGATATATTTCTCAATATTATGTGTGTTCGGTCGCAGCCTATCAGTTTATGTCAATTTCATATTCATTTACTAACTCTTTTCATATCTCCCAAAATAACTAGGTCCCA
The DNA here is from genome assembly GCA_963920205.1 of Stenodema calcarata. Taxonomy (NCBI): domain Eukaryota; kingdom Metazoa; phylum Arthropoda; class Insecta; order Hemiptera; family Miridae; genus Stenodema; species Stenodema calcarata. Next base: position 32,205,829 of record OY986048.1, on the reverse strand, counting down.
ACTTTCGTCGGGTTTGTTCTCACCGCCCTTTAAGGTTTTTGACCCACGAAAAAACCCACATTCCAAAATCAGTCATTCTCCCATCATCCCTCGACTTGTAAAATATAATCCTACCTTGCATTTGTCCATTATCCTACCCGGGCAATTATCTCGTCGCTTAGCCCTTCAAAAACCCAGAGATTTCATTTTCTCTTTCTCAATGTCACTTTATTACTATGTAGGTATACCTGACCATATTCTTACTGCTCACCTACCACTTTTGCTCTGTTTTTCGATTCCCGCTCATATCAAACCGTTATTATCAGTCGTTTACCAAGTGACCCGTTTTCCTACAAACGTTGTTTCACCCGCCATTCAGTTTCCACATAATATTATTTTGTAGTCAAATATGGTCTGTGCGATTTTTCCGAGGATCACTACGCGTTCCTGTCGTTCTCAAGGTTGAAAGCAACCCCATTTTGTATATATGTTATATCACCAATTCTCCTCATTATTGCTGATACTACTGAACCCAGCGCCCGAGCCTATAAATACTCCGCGCTCGACTCCCGCTGGTCAGTCTCTTCACGCCGTTCTGTCCGTCACGTCGTTACTCTGCCCGATTTCCGATTGAATATTCTCACAAGTGTTAACTGTAACTTTGATCATTTCAATTGTTTAAGTCGTGTGAATAAAAATAACATTTTTTAAAAACCAAGTTTTACCAGCTCCCGACTTAACTTATATGTATATTATCCAATCATCTCATCTGCTTTGTACATTTCGCCAAATATAACACACATAATATGTGTGCTAATATATTATATTAGCATTTCAAGCGAAAATCATCGTGTTCTAATTGAACTACAAGATTCTGTGCGATGTACCCGGTTTCATGTTTTCGACATTTTTGTGACAGTTTAGAACGCTTAATGAGACGCGGTCAGTAAACTTATGCTAAACATGCGGTCTGTGAAATTAGATTAACTCTCACTTGTTAACTCTAACAGCGGTTATATCGGTATTGCCAAGGTATAGAAATGTACCAAAACTTTAATTTGATCTACGTCTTTATGGGGAATATGAGAAGTAAACTATTATTGTAACGGTTCGTGTTCAAGCTGGTCCCTGTAACACACGGAACAGGCTTCAGCTGAGCTTCAACTTAGAACCCTCATCTAGAAAAACTTGGTGCAAACTTCTAATTGCGAGAAATGGCGCACTGGCAGTGCCATATGTGATTGTGAGAAGTTTGTATACTTTGAGCTCCTCACTTGGTGAGTCGCGCCAAAAGATTTTCTGCAGGCACGTCTGAGATGAGTCTATCAAGGTCTGGCGGTACATTTTCTCTATGTCTGCTAATAAGACATAGTTATGCATTCGAAAGCGTACAAGTATTGAGAATAACTGTCTTGAATATTGGGCCCAACCATTTGAATGTCATTTAAGGAAATGTTATTTTTGTTTGAATCCCATGTGATATATACTTAGTTAAATTCTTTAATAAAAACGTTTTGTGAAGTGATTTCCCTTGAACTCAACGTCGTATTTGTTCTAAACTCCCTTTTAATTAATTGAGTGTGATCAGCCTTGGTGTCTGCTTTCACAGGTTCATTCCGGCATCCCTGTACGTGGTCAGAGAGCTATTAGCCGGAACGGGGAATTCAAACGATGCTGCTGGAAACAAAACAACCAGAAGCCTCTCCAGCAAAAGGTATTTATCAGTGGTCAATGAACAGCTAACGCAAGTCAGAAGATTTAAAAAAATTTTTTCTTTTATCTTTGAAGATAATAAACCAAAATCAGAAAATGATCTCGGCAGTCGTTTCCTTCTTGAAGTGTGGTAAATTTGCACTTAAGACAACACCTGCCAAATTAACTATGAATTACCCCAGCAATAATTATTGCAATAATTATTATTCTTCAATTGCAGATGAAAGAGCCCATCGAGTCAAGTCGGATACATCCTAATTTCTACCCTGAGGACTACGGGAAAGTGTTCACTCCTATAATGAAGCAGTGGGACTTTTCTTGTCACACCTACCTAATTGAATTCTCCAATGGGATCAGAACGTTCGGAGGGGTTCTGATTGAAACGTGTCCGGAGCGTGTGCCTGTCCCTTCCGCCATCTTTGCGTCTCTGTGCACTGAGGAGAATGAGTACCCTACCTACAAAGGATGCAAGGTATTCGAGAGCGTCTTCGGAAAATACATCACAACAGGAATCAATCGGCACATCAACTGCGGGGCTAATTGGGGTGTTACTGACATGAAAGTAGCTAAAGGCAGCGTAGCTATGGTGTACCACCATCACCAGGCTGTCAGGAAGCTCACATGTCAGTTCAAAATATTTATCGATGACGAGCAGAATACGAACGTTCTTGTTTTTGGTAGAGTTGTCTCTGGCCTGGATGTCGTTGAGATGATCGCGGCACTTGATGATGGATATGGGAAGCCAGGGAAACCTATATTTATTACTCATTGCAGATTGCTGAGATATGATATAGGTATGTAACGATTACCTAAAATAATTTGTAATCGATTATTATAATTTTGTGGAAATTCAAGTTTAATAAATTTTTCATTTCTTGCTGACGTGTTTTTTTGATCAGGTTCCAAGAAGAACCAACATACTTCAGGTTTTTACTAATTTATATTTCAAATCTCCAAACACTGTAATTCTTTCCAAAATGGTTTATTATGTTCAGTATAGACCACTGTTCTGTATAGATCACTTGTGCCCAGTAGTGGTATCTTCAGTAATCGTACTAATGCCCTGGCGGACATGATAATTATTTATTTTATAAATTATGGATGAAATAATTATTTAGATGATACATCATGTATCCCTAATTTTTTTTATTCGTAACAACATGTACCTCGCACCAAATATCCCATCCCGTAACACAAACTGTATATCAGAAAAAGAAACTCGATATTACAAAACTATAGGTTGTTTGAACCGGCTGTTTACCAGTGTGGTAATTGGCCTGGAGTTCCGCAGTTTGACTCAAGCTCAGTTTGACAACTTTTTATCGGTTCTACCTTCGAGCCCTCATTGCAAAGGAACACCTGGTCGTACAACAGTCGACAGTGATCTACAAAATTTGCATACAAAACATACTGTTCGATTCGAAATTTACGAGATACTATTGAAACTTACAATAATTTAATGAGTCTCAGTTGAAAACTAGAGTAGGTATTCAGCTACAGAATGAACTAGGGTTGCAATATCAGAACCAAATAATCGATTATAACATCAATCGTAAGCTAATAATCGATGTGATTGATTAATCGGTATTGAATAAACGATGCTCGATTAATGGGAAGGAAATAATCGAATTTTAAAGTACTTATCTCAACCGCATAATTATTAGCTTTCCGATGAGAAGATGAAAAAAGGTAGTTTTATTCTGGGGGTTGGGTCACATAACGGCCGTTTTCGACGCGAAAGTTTAGTGTTTTTCCTAAACCTTTGCGCGCTCACTGTGAACGAACGGCTGGTCGCAAAAAAATCCAATTGGTCTTAAAAGATTCGTAATTTTTCAGGTCATTCAAAAGTGAACTAAACATTTCACGATTCAGTTAAATATTTTGAGATATGGCATTTTCGAACTTTTAAATTTCGTTTTGAACCCCTTCCCCTTGACCTAGGGTTATGAAAAGTTTCGAGGATCATTGTGGGGCTGGTCCAAACCCAGAAACCAAATTTTGTAATTTTAGCTCAACGCTAACTGGGCAAAGTGGCACGGACGGCGGACGGCGTACGGGGGACGGCGTACGGCGTACGGGTGACGGACGGATTTTTTTTAATTCGATTTTCTGAATCTACGTATCTTGAAACGTAAACTAACAAATTTTGAGGGGGAGGTTAAAAAATTTTTTTCTTTGGGCGATTCCAATGGTTCATTATCGAAGATAATAAACCAAAAGAACTCAGAAGTGCTGAAGAAAGGTATGTTCGTTTTATCCATCTCAATGCCTGCCAAGAAAACCGAAGCGACTGAGATAGTGATTACGCAATAATTTCGTAAATTCCTCAACTTGTTCACTGTGACCAATGTACCAGTTAAAAGTAGCAATTCATTCCACCAAATTTTATTAAGAGTATGTTTTTATTCCGCAACCCCGTCCACTTGATCTATATGTCCAACTAATCTATATGGTACTAATCAGTTGATTGGGGGATGTTTTTATCCCACAACCCCGTCCACTTGATCTATATGTCCAACTAATCTATATGGTACTAATCAGTTGATTGGGGGATGTTTTTATTCCGCAGCCCCGTCCACTTGATCTATATGTCCAACTAATCTATATGGTAGGTACTAATCAGTTGATTTGGGGAGGTCTTTATGCCGCAGCCCCGTCCACTTGATCTATATGTCCAACTAATCTATATGGTACTAATCAGTTGATTGGGGGAGGTTTTTATGCCGCAACCCCGTCCGCTTGATCTATATGTCCAACTAATCTATATGGTACTAATCAGTTGATTGGGGGATAAACCCAAGGAACCAGTCAAATGAAATAATTCGCTCCAGATGTTATGACGCCTGCGGTACACGTTTTCTTACAGCACCTAAGCCAGCAAAACAGTGATGTGATTAGAGGGATTCGAGGGATTCGCGCCTGGGTGTCTCGGGAGTTGATTTTGGTTTATTATCTTCGATAATGAACCATTGGAATCGCCGAAAGATAAAAAAATTTAATAAGTGATACCCCCGGAGATAAGAGAGGTAGTTACTCGTAGTTTGGGAGATCGAAAAATATTAAATGAATATGAAATTAACATGAACTGAGAGGCTGCAGCCGAACGAAGATAATAAACTGTTGTGTCAAGAATTTGCAGAGTTTTTTAATTCGATTTTCTGAATCTACGTATCTTGAAACGTAAAGCAACCAATTTTGAGGGGGGGGGGGGGGTTAGAAAATTCTTTTCTTTGGCCGATTCCAATGGTTCATGATCGAAGATAATAAACTAATCGAAGATTAAACAACAAAAATCCGAAGAGAAAATTGTTAAGAAGAGGATTAAGGAGGAAGAATGGGAATCCAAAACCAAAGAAAAATGTTATTGTATCATCATCTAGGGATAGCGAAGAGGAATGGCAGCCTTCGGAATATAAAAGTTATTCCTATGGGCCTCTAGACATATCAGCCGATAAAGTTGGATTGGGTGAGGATAGTGACAACTATTCAACACACATTCGGAAAACACTTATTTTTTAGTCTTTCCTCGATTGCTTGAGTATTTTTTGAAAATGTACCTTAGTATGCCTAGTCCTATGTTTATTAAATGTTCAAAGTGTTCAATTATCCAAATACCTACCTGTTGATAACTGGCAAACCCCTGGTGAAAATTGGAACTGTCTCCACCACCAGCTTTTTTCCATTTTACTGACTTGATTTCATATTATTTGAGAAAACAGGGAGTGCATTTTGTAGCTCACATGTTTATGGATCTAATGCTGCTAGAAGATTGAATTTTAATTGATTGATAAGTAATTTATAGGTGGAAACCTGAAGCAGGCTCCTAAAGGTGGTGATAATTGGTACACTTACCCTATGCTGTTTTCAAACATTAACGATGCCATATTGGATTCTTGGACAGAATTCCTAGCTTTATTGATAAGTTGTGCGTTATGATATAACAGTCTCCTCCGAGTAAGAAGTGAGTAATTCAGTGGTTTCATGATTCAGTTTGGAAGAAGTTTATTTGGGAAGAGCTGGATTAGTTTTGGAAATTTCCACAAACATACATACATCACACCGCGATGAGCTTCAGGGCTTACTTCCGGGTATCATGGTATAAACTACAAAGCATGGAAATAATATTATTATTTTCTATTGTTCTATAATATTATTCTATAATAAATTCTATAATATTATTATAGAAACCAATATGTACGAGTACGTACCAAACGTTCGAGCCCTATTGTAATCACCCCTGCTCTTCAAGAACTCGCTGGCATCACCTATAGGTACCAAGATAGCGATAACTCATTGTGAAAAAGGGAATAGTCGTGACACTTCTGGCAACTGCTATCGTATTTGTACCAAGACAGTTCAAAATGCTCGGTAGCCAACAAGTGCTTCAACAACAGTAGTTGAGGAAAATAACAGGTAGCACGTTCAGTGAATTATGAACTAAAAGTCATCCTTGGTTTTGATTGTTATCAGCCGGAGCTTGAGCCGATTCGTTGGGGAGCAATTCGTTTAACTGGTTGGAAGGTGTTTTTGTCGAGGCCTGCTGACCGTTTCACTCACTGTTTCTGCACTTCAATTATTCATGAAGTCTATTAGTATTCTGCTCTCGGTTTTTCTTAACCCTGAAAACTTTTAGGTGAGCGGAATAATCTCCCTCGCACTCCCTCGTTTTGTCTGACTCTGTCTGCTCTCTGTCTAATACCCTAGTTGTGAAGCCGTAAGAAAGTCCCCTCCCTCGTGTAACAGCTTTGACGGTGTATATCATGACAGAAATCCAAGCGTAAATTAACCAGCGTATATGGAATAAAGTGCAATTAGGCTTGGTGAAACGGAGCTCACCCATACATACCGAAACAGGCCCACCCATTATGTTTGCATAACGATCTCGAAACATGTGATTCCGACTAAGTAATATCATACAATAAAAACAAATTATCATTTCAAACACGAACGACTCTGTTTGAATCCAACTGGGATTGACCTCAACAGATGTATTCCATTGTGTTGAATTTGTATCCAAACTTACTTAGATTCCCTGTAAACCTACGCCTTTATTACTACCAGCTCTCAGAGCCATGGAGGTGGATGCAGCACAACACAACACCCGTAAGCCCACCATCGGTTACGATAAAAGACATTGAGGAGAATATCATTCCTTTTTGCGGCTGAGGAGGTTATTTGGCGGGCCAGTTCTTACAACGGAGTTGGTTGTGGGGGGATATCACATCTTTTTATATTGGTACAGTGATACCTAAGTACTTTCTTAACATGATGGTGGTTCCATATGATGATGGTTCAAAAATTCAGAAGATCAAAAATATTTTGAATTAATAAAATTCGTAATTAAAAAACATTTGAATTTAAAATAAGTGAATTTTTTTGAAAATTTGTTTTGGTTTATTATCATCGATAACGAACCGTTGGAATCGACCAAAGAAAACAATTTTTAACCCCCCCCCCCCCCCCACCAGACCATCCACAGCTTTGTACGACCAACTGTTCGTTCACAATGACGGCTCAAAGTAGAAGCAGATCAAAAATCGTCAACATGAGAGTGAATCGAGAGGCAGCCTGTCGGGTCCATTTCCAAACTGGCCCAGCTGATTCAAACAGCACATGGTTTTCAAATATCGAGTTAATAAATAATAGGTATTTAATAATAAATAATAATAATGAAGTCTAAAAATTATTAATAGTCAACAATAAATATTAATAATTTACACTAGGTACTTGATAATAATTATTGATAATAATTATAATTCATAATAATAATTAATCTGTCATTAAGTGTTCTACACTGAAGGGTGATCTGTACAAAGAAGATAACAAACCGTTGTGTCAAGAATGTGCAGAGTTTTTTTTTTTTTTAATTTGATTTTCTGAATCTACGTATCTTGAAACGTAAACCAACAAATTTCGAGGGGGGGTTAAAAAATTGTTTTCTTAGGTCGATTCCAATGGTTCATGATCGAAGATAATAAACCGAAATTCCCCCATACGCAGCGGTATGTTTTTTATTTCATAATATGAAATATTTTTATTTCATAATATGAAATATTATTTAATATTTTTTATAATATTATTTAGATACATAATATTATTTAGATAGAGTTTATTCCTTAGAATTTTCGAAGACCATCCACAGCTTTGTACGACCAGCCGTTCGTTCACAATGAGGGCTCAAAGGTTGAACCTGTCAACACTATCGTGAATCAAACGGTAGAAATACAGGTCAATGTTCATACTAAGGAGCTGTTTGGAACATCACATGGTTTTAGTGGTGTCGTGTTTTTGGTTTATTATCTTCGATAATGAACCATTGGAATCGCCCAAAGAAAAACATTTTTTAACCCCCCCTCAAAATTTGTTGGTTTACGTTTCAAGATACGTAGATTCAAAAAATCGAATAAAAAAAAATCCGTCCGTCACCCGTACGCCGTACGCCGTACGCCGTCCGCCGTCCGCCGTCCGCCGTCCGTGCCACTTTGCCCAGTTAGCGTTGAGCTAAAATTACAAAATTTGGTTTCTGGGTTTGGACCAGCCCCACAATGATCCTCGAAACTTTTCATAACCCTAGGTCAAGGGGAAGGGGTTCAAAACGAAATTTAAAATTTCGACAATGCCATATCTCAAAATATTTAACTGAATCGTGAAATGTTTAGTTCACTTTTGAATGACCTGAAACATTACGAATCTTTTAAGACCAATTGGATTTTTTTGCGACCAGCCGTTCGTTCACAGTGACCGCGCAAACGTTTAGGAAAAACACTAAACTTTCGCGTCGAAAACGGCCGTTATGTGACCAAACCCCCAGACGCCCAGAATAAAACTACCTTTTTTCATCTTCCCGGTAAACTACAGTCTAGAAATTTTAACCGTGAGTCGGGGATAGACGACATTGCAATATTCACTCGGTTTCTCATCTGTAAAATTGTTTAAATAATACCTTTTTGTAATAATACAAATTAAATTTTGATGATGAGCTATTGACTTGAAATTTTAAAAATAGTTCAGAACTGGATCACAATGCAATATTCACTCGGTTTCTTGTCTGTAAAATTGTTTAAATAATACCTATTTGTTTAAACAAATTAAATTTTGATGATGAGCTAGATACTTGAAATTTTAAATATAGGTCAGAAATGGATGACATTTCAATATTCACTCGGTTTGTAGGACATGGTATGAGTATGGTATGGTATATTATTGTATGTATGATTTGGTATAATACAGTATGGTATGATAGGAATGAAATTCGTATGGTATGGTATGAGAACGGTGAGAATATGGTATGGTGCCGATTTGCAATACAGTCTGGTATAGACAGAAGGGTGATCTGCACAAGGAAGATAATAAACCGTTGTGTCAAGAATTTGCAGAGTTTTTGTTCTGAGGTACGTTTCGTGCTATGGAAATGAAGGTAATTTCGAATGTTTGTTGGTAGGTAGTTCTATTATAGAAAAATAATGCCGACGTAGTATTAAAAACCCCAGAATTATATCGGTACATTTTAGTTGTAATTAAATCATCATCTCTTACGTAGTATTAAAAACCCCAGAATTATATCGGTACATTTTATTTGTAATTAATTCATCATCTGAATCATTCAGGTTCTGCACAAAGGAACCCAGTCGATTCCAACAGCTGGATATCTTATGAATTAATCATAATTACCTAATAACAATTATTATGTGTGTGTGATTTGTTGACCGTCAGTAAGAATGATGTTTGGGTCCTAACGATAGAAGACTAGATACCTCGTACGGCATATCTGTACTTGATAATATCGAGTATAATATCTAATACGTATATTATATTCACAAACCATTCAACCATTCCGCGTTTCCGATTATATCGAAAGTTTGTTTCACCCTCGACATCCCTCAACATCAATAATTATTATTAACAATAAATTGAAATTATTGATACCTAACGATAAATTATAATAATTTTCACTAGGTACTTGATAAAACTATAAATAATTAGTGATAATTCATAATAATAATTATTCCAACATTTAGGATCTAGACATTTAGACCTAGTGATCTAGACAGAAGTCGTTGTGTCAAGAATTTGCAGAGTTTTAAGTTCAGGTCATATTTTTAGGGTAAAAAGAAGGGAATTCCAATGTACGTCCATACAGGAGGAATAAGTGCAGCACAGTTGTGTATCATCAACGAACCGGAGAGCATTGGAAATACGATTTCTCTTCGAAGTCCTTGATCTACCTACACACTCGATTTTTCGAGAGTGATGGTTAAAAATTGGTGGACGAAAGAATCAATTCACGGTCATTAGTACCTATATGATTCATGTTTCTCATTCTCTCAAAATGTTGTAGTTAGGAGGGAAATATATTTCGATTGATTCTGTGAGTAACGGCACTAGTGAATGGAGTCAAACCCCCCAACACCCACCCACCACCCATCACACGTTCTATCATTCTATTGCTCTACCTCTGTCCCACTCTCAAGCCACCTCGTTTGGCTGCGACTGGTTCACAATAACAGGAACGACGACCACCACCGGAAGTCTCTCCAATTGGGCGCACTGTTTCCTCTTTTCCAACGGTAAACAACACGCTTCACGTCCGAATCGGAATCACAATCGCCCTAATGAATGAGCCTGCGGACGCGACCCTCCGCTCGCCGCTCATTTCAACCCGCGTAACACAATACGGGAGGAACGCCTGTGCCAGCTTGAGGAAAATATTACCTTCGACTGAGCGGGTGCTTGTAGGAAAACATTTACTGAACCTGAATGTAACTCGAAGTTGATTAATTTTTTTCACAGTTGTTTTCCTGATTTTAATCAGTTTCAACAGTCTATTCCGATATCCATTGTACGAAATTCAACCTTTGACGCCTTCTGGATCGCCAAGGAAGTGGGGGAACTTCTATATTAGTGGGTAAGTACCAATCAACTGTATCGCTACAAAACAACGTAGATCCCCACCCAGATCCCCATTGCATGTCTCGACGAGGTAATGCCCAACCATAACAATTGCCCCATGAAAATCCCACATCAGTTCATTTCCCCACAATTTATTATTAATTGTTTTGTGATTGTAAGAGAAAACATGATGAGCTCGTATGTGTCACAATTTACAATGTTTGACGTCCAAAACAGATTCAAACCTCCTAATCACCAATTTCACCTCATCTTCAACTCCGTCAAGTTTGAATACCCGCCCTTTAAAGGCATCACTAGACCTCATCTAGTAGTTTGGTTCAAATCGGAATTTTCGGCGCTTCGCGAAACGACCTATCAAGACTTGTATACAAGACTTGTATCAAGACTGATACTTAGTATATATACTAAGTATATATACTAAGTATATATACTAAGTATACTAAGGATATAATAAGTATATATATCCAAGAGGCCGAAAGAAAGGAAAAAGGAGAACATATATGTTCTCCTTTTTCCTTTCTTTCGGCCTCTTGGATTTCCATCCTTATTTTGTACGTGAGAACTGGGTTATTGTCGCTCCCGTTGGCATTTTTATCTCACTTTTTGTTTAGTTTAGTTTACTAAACAACGTTCACTCTTTCCCTTCCTCGAAACATTTCATAACCCTACGTCAATAGGAAGGAGTGCAAAGTGGTGTTTGTTTGCGTCTCGGAAATTTTGAAGGCATTGAATAGATATTCGATCAAACGTGAATAGATTTTGAGTCAGAAAATGTTCAAGACCACCCTGAGCTTGACCAGCCGTTTGATCGCTTTGAGAGCTCAAATAGGGAAAAATCGTCAACATGAGTGCGAATCATACGTTGGAACTTTAGGCCCATTTCCATTCTAAATACAATGGAACTGCTGATTGAAACAACGCATGTTTTATTAATATCAAGAGTCTTGTTTTGAGATTCTTTTTGTATCTACGGAAAGAAAATAATTTCGAATATGTGAAGGGTTCGCCTAAAAGACTAAACATGGCTTTTAGACTTGAGATTACATGGGAGGCTTTGTTTGATGAAACTTGACAGACAATTTATGAGAAATAATCCATGACAACTAAATACTTCTGGCCATTACAATCAAGAAAATCTGCTCCGAGTTTATGCCAAGGTAGGTAAGGCAACTCGTGAGGATTTAATGGTTCGTCCTTATTACGTAGACTATATTTGAGACAATTTTGACCGTTTTCTATTAGGTTTTTAATGACTACGACATCTGAGGCTCAAACCAATGGACCTCAAGACGCACTAAGTGTAGGAGATGTGTAGTGGATATAGGTAGTGATCTACCACAAAAAACGCTCTAATCTATTAAACCATGGAAATGCGAAGTATGTATTAGGAAATATGTATGTTCAACTGACAAAGCATTTTTGCAAATAGGTTGTATACGAACCTACCTCATACACAATTGAGAGGCAATCGACTGGTTGTCTCACTTGTTATTACTTTGAGTTCCGAATCGCATTTACCCTTATATAAATGCGTAACCCCACGACGGAAAGTGAGCGTCGTCACTCACACCGCCCTGAATGTGCGAAACGAGCCATTACCTTCCAGAAAACTTGAAACGATTTTTCATTATTTAGCTCACATGCGGAAGCACAGCACGGAGGCCGAAAGCCATAGCCAAGCCCGGGCGGGGTAAAACGCCCATCTCATACCCTTAATCATAATGGAGACCCCACGACCTTCTTCTGCTTTTATCGGATTCATCGAACCTGCCAAAGGAGAAATATGAGCCACGAGGTAAGATCGTTATTTACAGGGCAGCAAAATATGAGAATTGGGCAGGGTCCTGAGGCATCGAGGAGGTTATACGATCACAATTACGTGTTTATTTCGAGAATGGATAACAATCAATCTGATCATTGAATCGGGCATATGGGCTCCATGAAGTGGCTACCTATTTTATTTGTAGAACTCCGCAAAATCTTTTCTAACAATTTTTTTCTTTAGTCGATTCCAATGGTTCATTATTGAAGATAATAAAACAAAAGATTCCAATGGTTCATTATCGAAGATGATAAACCAAAATCCGCCCGTCCATTTTGCCCAGTTAGTTTGTTTTACGTCGGTTGGGTGAATAAATAAATAGATTAAATTGAACGAAAGATAACTATAATATTTAAGACTGAGGAGAACAAACGACTTGACGACAATAACTACATCTTAGTAAATATGTATACTGTTGATCTAGTTTTAGTATTTAATAATATACTTATTTTAATACAGATTTAAGTTATGTTTCATCTGGGGACGCGGGTGCGTCCCGACCGCCAAGAAAACCGAAACCCAAAACACGACCAAAGCGACTGAGACACTGATTACGCGACGGAACAAGTTGGGTTTTTCACCACCCCGTAGCTCGGCCCCCGAGTGTCTTGGGAGATGGGTTTGTGTACACCAACTGTCTGGGTGCCCCTGAGGACGTAAACCGAATCCCCCCAAAAACAACTCCGTTGTAAAAACTGGCCCGCCAAAAAACCTCAGCCGCAAAAAGGAATGATATCCATTTTGCCCGCCAGCCACATATATAGGATGCTCGGTGCTTCGCACCTCGCTGTTGAGTATGCATATAGAAACCTGATCCTCCTACCCCTAACCTCCACCGTCAATGTTTTCCTGTTCCCTGTCTCCTTCCCACAACCCCCTCTCACCCTTAGTCACCCTCGGTTTCACCTAATATGTTTCCTCTGTTACACCAGCAGGGAGCTTTACGCTTCTTTCAATGCTGTTGGCGGGAGCTTTTTGCCACATAAACAAGCCTGAATTGACGCATTACTATATTATAAGTATTACTGGTGGTCACGAGTAATCAGTAGTGGTACACCTATAATGAAGTAATGCTTCAATTCAGGCTGGACCAATGCAAAAAGATGTGATATCCCCAAAAACTAAGTCCGTTGTAAAATATGGACTGCTATATACGTGGCTGGCGGGCAAAATGGATATCAATCCTTTTTGCAGCTGAGGAGGTTTGTTGGCGGGCCAGGTTTTACAACGAAGTTGTTTTTTGGGGGTTTGGTTTACGGGTTAGGACTTCCACTCAATGATCTTCGAATTGTTTTATAAAGCTAGGTCAATGGGAAGGGGTTTTAAAACAAGTTTTAAAATTTGAAAAACTCATATTTCAAACTTTGAAATTCAAAGGTATGACGCGAGAACGAAAACGGTGTCGGATTACTCGCTCACTGCGATGGTTGAGAAGAATCGACAGCTTAATGTAGACCACTTTCCTTTTGATCTGCACAATAAATTTCATTTTGCATTATGGTTTGATGGATTGGAAGAGTATACTCGCTGATTACTTGAACCGTTAATGGGTATCAAATATTAACGAGCAGTAAGGAGAAATAAAAGAGGGAAAAACCTCGAAATAACTTGTTCAGCCGTTCATCGGCAGCATTTGTATTTTCTTCTGATGTTTGGAAGAATTAAACTCTTCAATTATGAAAAATACGGAGGAGAATATCTTAAAAACAATGTATCTATTTGTAAACCGACCGATTAATCAAATAATTCGATTAATCGAAAGCAAATATTCGATTTTAAGTACCTACTTATTTTATAAATAACTTTCCGATGGTTTTCTTCGTCTATGACCTATTCCCCAAATGCCAAAACGAATAAAATTTTAGAAATTGAGGGAACCATAAATTGAACCAATGAAAAGTTTATATAAAAAAACTAGTGTTTTTCGACATCTTGTAAAAATAAAAGTTTCAAGCGGTTCCGCTCTTGAGTCAGCGTCAGTCCCGCTTTTGAGAATAATCTCATTAGAAAATAATTTTTTAGACCCCCTCCCCCCACCACAAATCACCCTCCTGTCTAGATCACTAAAAGATAGATTAATTATTATTATAAATTGTAATTGTAAATTGGTAATAGGTACCTATTTATATCAAGTAGTGTAAATAATTATTAGTTACCTATTAATAACTTTCATGAATTATTAATATTTGGAAATAATAACTTGATATCTGAAAACCATGTGCTGTTCGAACCAGCTGGGTCAGTATGAATATAGACATGACAGGCTACCTCACGATTCACCCACATGTAAACGAATAGATCTGCTCTAACTTATTTGATTAATCGATTATTCAATACCCGCTAATAATTATTAGCTTACGATTAATCATTTGATGTTATAATCAATAATAAATAATTATTATTTGGTTCTGCTGTAGCAGCATCCCCAATATCCGCTCCTCCACAAACATTTAAGTGAATTGTGAAGTGTTGACGACAAGCGTGAACTATGACTTCAATTTTGCTCTTCAGCTCAAGGATTTCTGATGAATGAGAAGACAGCGGGAACTATGCTCACGGATAGGAGGATGGTGGTTAGTATGATCAAATAAGAGGCTGTCTGCAATTATGTTATGGTCTAATCAGAATCATTTAATGGAAACATGTCATTGAAATTTCTTGCGAAAATGAGTGATATCCGCTCCTCCACCAAAATTTAAGTGAACTGTGAAGTGTTAACGACAAGCGTGAACTATGACTTCAATTTTGCTCTTCAACACAAGGATTTCTGATGAATGAGAAGACAACAAGAACTAGGTATATGCACGGATAGGGTGATGGTGGTAAGGATCATCAAATAAGTGGCTATCAGTAATTATGTTATGGTCTAATCAGAATCGTTTAGTAGAATCATGATTAAAATGTATTGAAATGGCTTGCAAAAATTCCTCCTCCACCAAAATTCATGGATGAAGAATACCTCTTTCTCCATGGCTGGAGGATAGGTACCTCTTTCCTTCATCCATAAAGCTAGTAAAAATAACAACGACGTCTTAACTTATATCAATCGATTAATCGGTTTTTGAATACATCTGGATTTTGAAAGCATTTTTTAGGCATATTAGAATGCATCACATCCTGATGTATTCAAAAACCGATTAATCAGTATTAATATCAATTAATCAGTAATAATGATCGATTAATAAAAATAATCGGGAGCTAAACATCGATTTAAATTAATCGATTAATTGGTGTCAAGTAATCGATTATCCGATTATTTATTTGTATCCCTACGGTAGACCCCGAGGGGATCCTTTCGTGAAGGATCATTACTGCTAGGAAAGGATATCGATCTGCTTCCATCTCGAGTGGTTCCATGAAAAACTTGACACATAACAAATTTTAAAAAATCCACAGTCATGCAGCATGGCTATAAGAGCGAATTTTTTAAGGAAAATAAAATGTCTCCATCTCACTGGTTTGATAATAAATGTTGTCTCGCTTTTTGCCGTGTAACACCTCAGCTTACAGATTTTCCAACGCTAAACATGATGGTGACGTCAGAATCGCGATATCTCAATCCGTTATCTGATTAGAGCAGTTGAATTGTGAAGAGCATCTCAACTAACAACCACGTTTCTTCATCTTCAAAGTGCTCCAGTTCGAGAACGGATTAAGATATCACTATTCTGATTTCACCAACGTGTTTGGCGCAAAACAAACTCTCAATGAGGCGTCACTTGTCAGTGCTATAGAGTCATCCTAGATGACATTAAATGTGATCTAGCTAAGTCTCTTTTTCATTTTTAGGGTGAGAGAGTTACGAAGTGTGTGTGTGTGTGTGGGGGAGGGGGGGGGTTGAATTGGGGGTGGAAGAGGGATGATTTTTGATAAATGTGAAAAACATTCACACCATACATACCAAAACATTCACACCAAACATTAACCCTCGGCCTGATCCGAATTGCGCGGTGCGACTGGTGTCCACTAAACGATACCACAAAATATTCGATACCATTACTCGATACTAGTATCGAAACAAATATTCGATACTATTCAGATATCGAATAAAAATATTCGATACAACTCAGATATCGAATAAAAATATTCGATACTGAAGAGTATCGAATCATATGAGTACTTTTTCACTCAGCGAATTAAATTTTAATAAAATGGTAATAACAGATAGAAATTTTTGTAGAAAATGTTGTTACGTGTTTTTAATGTAATTCAAAATTATTTGTGAGCCGTAGGGTGTTGAATTGGTTGCAAGTAGTCGCGGCCCGTTTTGATTGCACCCAGAGGTCCAAAATCACAAATACTGAGGTCCACAATAAAAAAATAGCGTATTAACCTACTTTACTTTTGTTTTTCATCAGAAATTCGCTCATTGCTGCGTGGAAAATTAAATAGGTGCTTACCTCAATTATTATCTTCGTACTTTTTTTTTTACAATTTTACAAAACGAGCCTATAATTAACAAAACGGTTATAACAATACGAGTAGTAGGTTATTTCAAAGCGGGTAGGTAGGTTATCACGTGTGCCGCGGCTCTGTTCGCTGCTTTGAATCGACCAAATTCCGTCCACACTGCGCACCGTACGAGGCTGCCGCGGTCCGTGCTCACTTTGATGTACCGACAGTCGATCGCTCAGGCCGCGCGCCGCATGAGGCAGACTGAGCCTGTTCGCAGCTGTGTTGGGGAGCCGTACACACTTGAGCATCGCATCGCGCGTGGCCTGCCTCGGCGCAAGTGTATTCCGGGCTTTAGATTTCTTCAAAGAAGCGAAAGGCTGGCGGAATCAGCATAGAAATCTGATAAAAATGGTTCACTTATGGTTTTGTTGCACAGTTGGCAGAAGATGGCAGTCCCATCGAGCTTGAACGCGGATCACTCCCTATCTACATTTTAAGACAACTTGCACTGGGCACGACGAAAATGAAAAGGAGTGTATTTAAAAGAAATGTACATTTGGATGGCAGTTTAAAGCAAGGGTCGGATACCGAGTTTATATTTCTCCGAATTCCTCAGTTGACATTATTCATTTATTTATGATGTCCAATGTTGGTTTGGCTGTAGAGACTGAACTAGTGACTTGATACTCATTAACTAATTGCATTTGAAAGTCCACTTAGGTAAATTGAGAGAAAAAAGAAGGAAAGAGTATCAACAAGTGGAGCTAGAAGACCCGGTATCCAGAGCAGGTTACCCAACTACTAGAGTGAATTAAAAGATTTGATTTTGAAGAAGGACTGCTGAACGGAAATGGGTACAAATGGTACTTAGTAACTCTCTATCGACGAATTAGCAATTCAAGATTTTAGTGACTCCATAAAATTCATCAATGGAAAATATTTATTTTCAGTTTTTTCTAAAATTGTTGTGAGGGTCGGCCATTTTTCATTGGATGAACAATGCTGTTAGTTGTCAGTGTTTAATAAGTTAAAAACGAAACATCAGTGAATACTAAATCGGAATGAATAACTTGAAAGCAAATAGGTAGACAGACTTGAACTTTTTAGGAACAAAAAAACTCTCGACTCGAGTAATGGTGATGAGCGACTGGCCATATCTCGGGGGTGAAAGGCGGTGGTGGGGATGAGCTGTCGATCAGGGCGCTACCTGTGGGCTCTTCCCTGTAATAAAACTGTATAATAAAAAAAAAAAGGTTATAATAAAAAATTCTACTGAAATCATCTAAATTCAAGGTTATAACTAGGGCTTTCGGTCCGGGTCGGGGCAGAATCGAGTTCCAGACCGCGACCGAATCCCACGAAATTTGGCTTCGTTATAAGAAATAGCCAAAATCACTGTAATTAAACTTCAGCGATCTTCATATTTTAATAACTCCGCCAATAATTCTTTTTAGAGATATGTCCTTCGATTTCTAGCCCTCTACCAAGGTGGAATATTTGCAAAAAATGTTTCATGGAAATCCAAGGGATCATGGTATCGGGTTGTTTTTCTTAAATATTCTTAGGTACTCATTAAGTATCACAAGTAAAAATGTTGAATTTATACTCGTATAGGTGTATAAATACCTACCTGATTTAAAAAGTAATGAGTTAGGTGCTATCAAGTTACTATTGACATTTAGGATGAAAATTGAACTGAAATTCGATTCCCAACTGTGTATTTCGTATAATTTAAAACAATAATCTATTGATAATGTAATCACCCAATCATAATATTGATTCATCTTGGTTGTAGAGTCAATCTATTGAGTGTGAATGATTAGACAATATAATATTTGAAAGGTTGTTTTCAATTAATTTTCCCGTTGATTGGACTAATCTGCACAATGTGTGCTAGGCAGTACGTAATATCGATGACTAGGGGACTCGACCGCTCGACTTCATATTGACTTCCACCATGTTCACACATAATTACTGGAGTGTCAGCCGATCAGTATCGAACACGCATAATTCAACATGCATATCCATGATCCAATCATCTTGTCAAAATGTATCAAGGGTTAAACCTACCCATGATCAAACGTCTATATTCACGGGAATGCTAGAGTAAATGCCCAGTAAATGCTGAAGAAATTATGAAACGTATTTCTGAAATTAGAAATCCATAAAATTGACAATTGATTGAAAATATCAGCGGCTCCCAGTAATAAAAATAATATTCTTCCGTGAAGTGAATGTTATCATCAAGAGACGTTATACGGCTTTATCATTGAAAAATCGTGCGTCGGTAATAAAAATTTTATTATTATTATTATTACTCAATGCAATGAGTTTTGTTTACCTTGTAATCTCTCACATATTTCTGATCTTTACTTTGTATCGGCCGTGGAGATGTATACTATCTTAACATCGTCTGCTCTCCATTATCTACTCCTCGACGGATCAAAGATGCAAAAGATGCCTTTTTTTTTTTTTTTGTAATATTTCAGAGTTGGATCAGGGCTCTAACATGACACAGCTCTAGCTTGGCTGAGCTCTAGCTCAGTAAAGTGTGAAGGGGGTGTGAGTAGCTTTGCAAATTAGATGGTGGCACGATGTGTGAAAACGGTTGCTTACGTGTCACCGCCCACAACTGCCGGAGGGTTATAGGCGATAAGTCATATCATATTACGTGGATCTGCATCTATATCTGGATATTCCTTCTCTTTAGCAGTCCTACCGGCGAGTCGTGTTTCGTTATGCAAAAATCAAAATCCTTCGAACGCCCAGCAATTGATGATTCATTTTATGAACGTCTACAGGCTGTTTTTTCTAGACTTTACATTTTAATTAACAACTTTATGAGGAGAAAGGGCTTGGGTATTGATGAGGGATAGAGAGCTCAAATGTCATCATTGGGTTTGTTTTGGGGCTTGAAAAAGATGATAACGTCTCAATATTTACCACAGGATGTTGACTAGCTAAAATTAAAAGAAAAAAACTTTGTTGCTTGAACAATGTTACTGTTCTCAGCCATCTAGGGACGCGGGAGCGTCCCGCCCGCCAAGAAAACCGAAGCGACTGAGACACTGATTACGTGACGGAACAAGTTGGGGTTTTCACCCTCCCATAGCTCGGTCCCCTGAGTGTCTCGAGAGTTGATTTTTTGTACACCAACTCTCCAGGGGCACGTGAGGACGTAAAACAAATTTCAGCTCTTGGGAACATCAGGTGTCGGGGGTATAACAATTTTGAAACCACTATTTTTCACGTTTTTCGTG
Source organism: Stenodema calcarata (assembly GCA_963920205.1). Taxonomy (NCBI): domain Eukaryota; kingdom Metazoa; phylum Arthropoda; class Insecta; order Hemiptera; family Miridae; genus Stenodema; species Stenodema calcarata. The sequence goes on along the minus strand of OY986048.1, from coordinate 32,185,750 downwards.
TTCTTCTTCTTCTTCTTGTTGTTGTCGTTGTCGTTGTTGTTCATTGACGGGGCTACAGCCCAGCAGACAAATCGGATCGAGCTGAAATTTTGCACACACGTTTGTTATGCTCCAAGGGAGTGCCTTTTGACCATTTTTTCTCCCTCCCCCCATCCCCCCCCCCAATTAGGGGGGAAATAGTGTTTTTTAGGAATTTCAAATAGTCATAACCCCTTCAAAATTGAAGCTTTTTCAGATTTTCTTTTTTAGTTGTGTTCAGCTTTTCAAACTGTTCAATTTGAGATAAAAAAATGCTTCCTAAAGGGAAAAATAAAGGAGTTATCGATGGCGTCACATGATAACCTCGTATCTTGATTTTTGACGATTTTTAGTTTTTTGCATGTATGGGAAGAAAACCTCGTATCTCATCGGCCTGTGGTTCAAATTTGAGCGGAAAATGAATTTTCTGCCCTCTGGAGGACTATATGAGATTGTAACTCCTAATGCCACTATGCCATTGCTATCAGTTTTTTGCCTCTCCTGTAAAATTTGTTTTTTTGAGATACGAGGTTATCATATGACGCCATCGTTATGGTGATTTTTCTATTTTCAACAACAACTGCCGCAAATATTGATGAAAATTGGTGCGGTTGTTCTTAAAATGTCCGCTAGGTTGTCTAGAATATGCTCAATTATTTTGAACTAAATCTCAATCGATTTGACTAATCCACAGCCAAAAATACGTGAATAAATTCCACATCTACTGATTTGGCTAATTTCCGAAAACATCAAAGTTGAACGGTGGTCAGAAAAATTGTCGTAGAGTGGCGCCTGTTTAAGGATCGATAGGAAATTTAATGGGCTTTCGAATGAGGGTAGCACACTTTGCCACTTTTCCCAACGGTTCTCGAGTTATTCGCGATTTTTGGTATAAAAACGTGCGTTTTACGTTTAGCAAACTTTCTGTGGCCGCCGGTAGCCTCGTGGACAAGCGCGTCTGTCCGCGATGCGTAAGATCTTGGGTTCAATACCTGCTGGCGTGAAAGGATTTTTCACATACTTAGCCGTTGCGGCGGTCACCTGGTGGAAAGCAATGGCAAACTACCACCAGTATCATTTGCCTAGTACAGCCTCTCAAATAGTGCCGTTCGGAACCGGCGATAAACTGTAGGTCCCGTATAACTTGTGAAGACGTGCATCACAGGATTATATGTGAGAGGTCGCCAACGTCCGAAATTCGGATACGGCACTCCAAGAAGAAGAAACTTTCTCTTTCCACTTTCTCTTCGACACCAATAATTAAAATTATTGTAATGATTCTCAACAACAAAAATTTGCACAATCCCCAAGAAAAAATGCAACAAATTTTCAAAAAATTTCTAATTCAAATTCATTCAAATTTCTAATTCTTTCTATTTTTTCAAATTTAATAATAATAATAATTGTTTTAAATTTTAATAATTTTTTAAAATTGTTAATTGTTTTAATTAATCGAAAATTTTAAAACTACTATTTAACCAATTCGCAAAAATTTTAAAACTACTTATTTTTCAAACACATTTCAGATAACAAACAATAATTTCCAAAAAATAATTATTCTTGTCACAAAAAGAAGAAACAAAAAGGCAAATTAGTAGGCGTACTAATTTTTTACTAAATTTTGACTAGGATAAAACTTCATTTAGGAAAACATTTACTAGTTACCTCGTAGGTACTTTTGTTAAATTGAACCGTATTGTATAAGTACCGCTCGAAAACTAGCCATGCAAAAAGATGTGATATCCCCCAAAAACAACTCCGTTGTAAAAACTGACCCGCCAAAAAACCTCAGCCGCAAAAAGGAATGATATCCATTTTGCCCGCCAGCCACATATATAGGATGCTCGGTGCTTCGCACCTCGCTGTTGAGTGTGCATATAGAAACCTGATCCTCCTACCCCTAACCTCCACCGTCAATGTTTTCCTGTTCCCTGTCTCCTTCCCACAACCCCTTCTCACCCTTAGTCACCCTCGGTTTCACCTAATATGTTTCCTCTGTTACACCAGCAGGGAGCTTTACACTTCTTTCAATGCTGTTGGCGGGAGCTTTTTGCCAGATTAACAAGCATGAATTGAAGCATTACTATATTATAAGTATTACTGGTGGTCACGAGTAATCAGTGGTGGTACACCTAGGTATAATGAAGTAATGCTTCAATTCATGCTTGTTCATCTGGCAAAAAGCTCCCGCCAACAGCATTGAAAGAAGCGTAAAGCTCCCTGCTGGTGTAACAGAGGAAACATATTAGGTGAAACCGAGGGTGACTAAGGGTGAGAAGGGGTTGTGGGAAGGAGACAGGGAACAGGAAAACATTGACGGTGGAGGTTAGGGGTAGGAGGATCAGGTTTCTATATGCACACTCAACAGCGAGGTGCGAAGCACCGAGCATCCTATATATGTGGCTGGCGGGCAAAATGGATATCATTCCTTTTTGCGGCTGAGGTTTTTTGGCGGGTCAGTTTTTACAACGGATATTGATTACTTAGTACCATATCCAGTGGAAGAGGTTTGAAGTTTGTCACCTGCTTCAACTCGCTTAAAATTTTGGATGATCGGATGATTAGAAGTAAATCTGACGAGCAGTAACTGCTTTATTGATGGTGAGGGAGCAGAAATTATCATAACATTCGAAGATACAAATAATGTATATATTCAAGTCCAATGAGATTGTGGTTGACGATGTTAGCGTCCCATTGTCACGAAAGTAATTGGCGAATGATTGAGGATGCTGGGAGGGTATGCATTTGTATGGAAATGGTAATACCACGGCAAAGGGTTCAGTTTGCCTACATTCTGCCACCCGCCAGAATACGTAATACTCGTAGTTCAGGGGAACACTGCCCCTCCAATAAAACCTGAATCGTATTGCGGTCTTTTCAGGTCCATGCGTATGTAAAACTGTTCCTGTGAATGAGGGTCCCAAAACGGTTGGCAGCACTGCTTGGTCATTACACTGTTTCTGTTAAACTTGAATTAAGAAAGACAAACGCTGTGCATATTTGTTATTTTCTGTTACCCACCTTCTCAATGCGAATTCCAAACTTCTGAACTACAAGAAATTCCAAACTTCTTCAAGTACCATGAAACGAACAAGGGACTCAAAATATCTTAATTATTATCACATTATCAGAAGGTAAATTGATGGGTGAAAATAATTTATATTGTCACACCAAATGTAATAACTTCAAATTATCATTATAAACACGTAACTAGTTAGAATTGTTTTCAAAGGTTTCACAGGTGTCTTAAAAATAAATGGAAAATACATTCAGAAACGGTATAGAATTCTGCTACCATTCAACTCTTTTTTACAGAACTTTTGAACGTTGCTGTCTTCAAACTCATGCGCGTTTCTGGCAACCTATTACACAGATGTGGACCAATTTACGCTGGGTTTCTAGTCACAGAAGAAGTGAATCTTGCCGAACGAAGGCTCTAACCTCTACTTCTTGTGAGGTACGAGTGCAGAATGGAGCTCTTTGAGATGGTAGGTAAAGATATCATACTTGACGTACATTGGGCAATAATAAACTTAAATACAACACACTTAGACACATTCAAAGGAGTGATTCAGCGAAAAAAAACTCTTTACAACTCTGACGTCGTCTAATGCCGTCCACTTGATCTACATGTCCAACTAATCTATATGGTACTAATCAGTTGATTAGGGGATGTTTTTATTCCGCAACCCGATCCACTTTATCTATATGTCCAACTAATCTATATGGTACTAACCAGTTGTTTGGGGGATGTTTTTATTCTAGACTAGCTGTGTACCCGCGCTTCGCAACGGTAGAACAACCCCCCCCCCCCTCATGCAACCTGTACCCCCCCTCCTAAATTGGTCAGAAACCTTCCCCAATGTTCACTCAACATATTCCCGATGTTTCATTCAGATCGGTCAAGTAGTTTCGAAATCCCGGTAATAACCCCCCCCCCCCACCCTAACTGCCTTTAACCCCCCCCCCCCCATACTATTGACCCACCCTACCTGTTAGAAACATTCCTCAATGTTCAACCAACAAATGCCCAAAGTTGCACTCCAACAGGTCAAGTAGTTTTGAATGCCTGTAGACCCCCAACCCCCCGCCCCTCCCACTAACATCCTGATTGAAGTACCACTTGAAAGTACCCGTCGAGCTGAATCCATAGACTACTTACAATCGGATTTACGATCAACCTTTCAAAAGTTATAAGCATAAACGTCCTCATAGATGTGATTATCCCCCCAAAAAACACTCCGTGTAAAAATCACCCCGCCTCGCAAATATCATTCTTCAGAGGCCGGAAAAAGTTATGATATCCACTTTCCCCGCCCGCCCTTTTCCTCATTAAGGAGCTAAGTATAATGAAAAGCTTAACCACTTCACAAGCACCGTACCCCTTTCGAAATCTCCCCTTGGCGCTATTGCGAGACGTTTTTATTACTTCCACAAGCAACTTGTGGAAGTAATAAAAACGTCTCGCAATAGCGCCAAGGGGAGATTTCGAAAGGGGTACGGTGCTTGTGAAGTGGTTAAGCTTTTCATTATACTTAGCTCCTTAATGAGGAAAAGGGCGGGCGGGGAAAGTGGATATCATAACTTTTTCCGGCCTCTGAAGAATGATATTTGCGAGGCGGGGTGATTTTTACACGGAGTGTTTTTTGGGGGGATATCACATCTTTTTGTTGTTGAAGTGGGTCATTTTATAAAGAAGGTCTATGCAAAATTTCAAGTCGATTGGTCCGGTTACCCAGGCTGTAGACTCGTCAAAGTTGCCAAAATTAGCCTAAATTTCAGTTTTTTGTTTCTAAAAGTTTTTGGGTTGAGATAATGGGTTAAACCTTTCAAAAGGCACTGTCTGATGTTGAAACGAAGCTCTGTGCAAAATTTCAAGTCAATCCGTGAAGGTGGAAATGCCTAACTGATTAAGGAGAAGAAGAACAGGTAAGGGTGAAAAACAGGATTTTTGAAGTTATATAACTCGGCTCCCTTTAAAGATATCGACTTGAATCTTTCAAAAGGCACTTGCTACACTTAAAACGAAGCTCCGTGCAAAATTTCAAGTCAATCGGCGAAGGTGGAGAGGCTGTAGCCTTGACCGACTGCAAAAAGTAGAAAAACATGGTAATTGGTTTTTAAAGTTATATAACTCGGCTCCCTTTAGACCTAGCGACTTGAAACTTTCAGGGCTTTCTTCTATCCACACCATAAAGATTCATACCAAATTTCAAGTTGATCGGTCTACTAGGAGCCGAGATATGGCCATAATTAGCCTAAATTACCCTAAATTTCAGTTTTTTTGTCCCTAATTTTTTTTGGGTTGAGATAATTGCTTATTTCGTTCAAATGGCACTGAGCCATGCTATAAAGAAGGTGTGTAAAAAAATTCAAGTCGATTGGTCCTTTTACTCAGGCTGTAGACTCGTCAAAGTGGACAGAATTTTCCTAAAGTTTCTGGTTTTTTGTTTCTAAAACTTTTTTGGGTTGGGAAATTTTATATAAGGCTCTGTCTCAAGGTTAAATGAAGCTCTGTGCAAAATTTCAAGTCAATCGGTCAACGTGGAGAGGCTCCAGCCTTGCCTGTCTGAACAAGGAGAAGAAGAAGAAGAAGGAGAAGAAGGAGAAGAACAATCTAAGGCCCAAAAACCGGGTTTTTGAAGTTATGTAGCTCGGCTCCCTTTAGACCTATCGATTTGAAACTTTCAGGGCTTTCTAATATACACTCAAAGAAGACCCACACCAAATTTCAAGTTGATCGGTCAAATAGGAGCCGAGATATGGATACCTCGAAAACGCGTTTCGTGACGTCCGGTAAACATGACTCGGCATCGTTCGTTTTCTCAACTTCTTTGCTTGGCGGGGCGGAACGCTACCGCGTTCCTAGATAACACGTTGTTTAGTAGTATTTCATTCATAGCGTTTCAGCGGATGGACAGATTTAAACGCGGATTTTTCATAAACCTTTCCAGATAAATTCTGCGTCAAATGGTACCAGCCGCAACGTTCTACGTTCAGCCGTTCTCAATTGATGATGAGACAAACAAAAAAAAAAAAAAAACAGACAGACAGACACGATTTTATTATATACTCGTAGTATAGATTAGTTGGACACATAGATCAAGTGGACGGGGTTGCCGAATAAAAACATCCCCCAATCAACTGATTAGTACCATATAGATTAGTTGGACATATAGATCAAGTGGACGGGGTTGCGGAATAAAAACATACCCCAAACAACTGATTAGTACCATATAGATTAGTTGTACATATAGATCAAGTGGACGGGGTTGCGGAATAAAAACATACCCCAATCAACTGATTAGTACCATATATATTAGTTGGACATATACCTAGATCAAGTGGACGGGGTATAGGAATAAAAACATACTCCTAATAACATTTGGTGGAATGAACTGCTACTTTTAACTGGTTCCTTGGGCACAGTTCACAGTGAACGAGTTGAGGAGATTACGAGTAGCATCCCGCGCGCAATTTACACATCGAGGGGTTGGGCAGGTAGGAAGGGTCGGGCGCATTTTACATCGGATACCCGGGATTGGTTCGCAGTTTACAATCGCCCGTAACGGCGTAACATGAAGTGACAAGAAGCAATTTTAGGTAATTTTTCCTCAATTTCAGTCCCCCAGAACAAGCGGTGGCCGATCGTCTAGCCCAAAAACTGAATATCCAGTTGGAGTCTACCATTAGGACAAAACATCAGTTTAACCCATTAATTGGAGTTGAGCACCAAATTTCAACATCTTTCAATAACGGATGTGGAACTTCCTGCATTTTGTTCAATGGGCCCAGTGACGAGTGAGGCAATGTTGTCGGCGAAAAGAATACTATCTGCTTATTTTGGTTGATTTAAAAGTCAGTAAGAGGTTTTAGACAACCAAATAAACTGTACCTACTACTACTTCAGTTCTCAGTGTCACAGACACAAATCTATATACAGCAATAAAATCGTAATTATGTGTGTCTGTATGTTTGTTACTCTATCACGGGTAACGGCTCTATTAAATTGGTAGAAGCTTAACAAATATGTCGACGGTAATCCCCCAGCCATGTTCTGATTTAAATCCACTCATTATTGCCAATCTACCAAGCCGGATGTGGCAGGCCGGGAAGCTCAGCTGATAGCGACAATGCGGTTATCGTAAAAGCGAGTGCCTGCAGGATGAGGTGTTTTCATAAGTGTACAAATATATAAAGAGTCTGAGATATTTCAATTAGTTTCCGTTTAATCGCCTTGAGGCTCAATACGATCCTATCCCCTCTATATTATTATTAAGAAGGGGGATCGGACGTATTCAATTACCCCCACTCACAGGCAAAACATTTTGATTGGATCCCCACTTCTACTATCCAAAATATGCATTCCTCACCTCGTCCCTCGCCCATCCTTCCACACCGTGCCTCATCATGGCATTAACCATCAGACCCTTCCCGCTGACCACATTGGTCCTTCCTACTTCCCTACCTTTCAATTCTCATCCTCCTCGTCCCTCGCCATTCCATCCAACCCCCGCACCATCAATCCCCCTCAGTTTTCACCGGAGGTTGTTGCAGTATCATCGCATTCATACTGCTATTGTGTTCTCAGGATTACCTTCAATCTGAGTGATCCTTAGTCCCATTCATTACAGTTCATCGAGGTACATTATTTTGCATCGGGTGCTCATTCTTGTAATGCCTACCAACTCTGCTGGATGTGATACATAACTGTTGTATGTTGCTATGCACTCGAGTTCCAGAAAATTAAACATTCATTCTTCGATATGATCCACTACCGAGTTGATCATTACATGTGCATCTTGGTAATATTAAGTGCTGGATACTACAATTATTCACAACAGTCTCCTTTGCCGTATTTTATTTATTGCATCATTATTGCTTGTTCTTGGCTAAGAACTATTCGTGATGTTCCTCCATAAAATGTACCTACTGTGGGTAAAACTGACTGCAGTGCCCGTTTTGAGCTAGTTCAAGAAGCTCGGCTCCATCATTTTAATTTATCGCAGTCTTACGATTTTAGTGATATATATAATATATTATATTATGCAAAACATTCTGCCAAGTGCTAGAAAGCAATTTCTTGTTAGCCCTAAATTTAATGTGTATCCGGTATCAGATATTCAACAAACTAACAGAGTTATTGAATGCATTTCAAATATAACGTTGGAAAGCGTATACGGCAAACGAATTGTGAGAGCAAATGTGTTATAACGATAACTTATGTGCATGTGTCAAGAAGTTAGGCTGGGGGCTGTCGCGCCAGACGGTCAGGCCTGGCAATGGCCTAGGTATATGTTCTGAGGGATGGAATACTGCAGTATTTACAAATTTTTACCTAGGAGACAGGGCTCATGGAAATAGATCCGTTTTTTCCTGACCTATTGTAGGGAGGTAAACGGCGCTCTTAGTTAATCCGCATGGCTAAGCAGTCAACAGCGGACCATGACATTAAACCAGGGTGGGTTGGTAAGATACGCTTCACGTGAAGAGGAGGTCTCCACAGAAACCTGTTATGTTGGAGAGCACACAATGAAAAATGGTGTAGTCCTTGAAATATGAGAACTGAGCAAAGTGAGTCGACTGGAATTTATTATTCTTCCTGTATCAACCGCGGTCGAATTTATAAGGCAACGCTTGAAGGGGAGCAAACAACGGGCCGTCATTTAGGAGTGAGGTTGTGAGAGGAAGGTAGACCGAGAGGGTCTCATGGAAGTTTCCGCAAGAATTATGAGAAGGTCTGACTATTAACGTGATGCTTCCCTTAGGGCCTGTTCCACCAACTCGGTGTAAGTTTCTGAATAATGTTAACCCACGGGTAAAGAAAGAATGCGATCTACGATACCTACAATTCCTATCCAGGAAAGGTAGGTCCCTCTCCACTGGATTCAACCGTGAAAATTTCCAGGAGTTGAATTCGACTTCCATATTATGAAAGTGATACTGAATCGCCACGTTCATAATGCATTGTTCAGCACTCTGGGACTATTATTCATTTAGCGAATTTTCGAAGAAATTGTAGCTATTGTTCTCGGTCCAAAATTTTTAAAACTCGTATTTACGGAAACTTTTTATACCAAAATCCGTTTCAGGCCACCCTGGATCCACTGCCAAAAGACACCAAAAACTATATATATATATAAATTATTATATATGTTGAAGCGAAATTTGCTGCTGTTGTTATCGAGGTTCGGTCAGGTTTAAATGAATTTCATTTTTTCAACGTTTCGACGATTTATTTCGTCCTTTTCAAGGAATCTACAACCAAAAAAATTTTTTTAATTGAAAATAATAGTAAACCGTAAATTGAAAACCCTCTATCTAACATGAACATTTTATGCAACTTACACATAATATATATACAAATCTTACATATAATATACATCTAGAAACTAGTACTTACAGTGAGTTGTAGAAAATGGCACAGTTTTTCCTATTTTAACATTATCACTCGCAAGAATAATGTTAATGTTAATAATGTTAATAATGTTAAAATAAGAAAAAACTGTGCCAAGGACGAAATAAATCGTCGAAACGTTGAAAAAATGAAATTCATTTAAACCTGACCGAACCTCGATAACAACAGCAGCAAATTTCGCTTCAACATATAATATCTACGGTTGATATCAAGAACTCCATTAAATTATTATATTTATATGTTTATGTATGTGTCACTCCAGACGATAACTCTCGATAGATTGAAATCAAAAGTTAAAATGTGCACGAAAAATCCGTCTCAGCAATCGAAAGGCTAAGTTTGTAGATGGGCAGAATCGGACCAATCTAAGGGGGGGGGGGTTTAGGGAGTTTCAGGGGGAAAAAATTACCCATAAATTCCCAAAATGAGACAGTCTGACATGTGACACATGATTTTGAAGGTTTTCTTATGCCGAACACGATGGTAAAATGGGAATTGCGATATCTCATCCTGTTCTCAAACTAGAGCACTTTGAAGATAAAGAAAGTGGTTGATATTTGAGATGTACTTCATCTTTAGTCTGCTCCAATCTGATAACGGAATGAGATATCGCAATACTGACTTCACCGTCGTTTTCATAGTTAAAAGCTGAGGGGTGAAAAGGGAAATTTAGGGGGGGGGGAGGGGTACCCATAAATTGATACCTACCTCATTTAAAAGGTTTTCTTTTGTTTTTTCGCTAAACACGATGTTTTTTTTTTTTTTTTTTTAATTCAAAAAACTTTATTGTTGATCATGAACAATACAGTTTTGCGCAACATTGAAATATAGTAGGTAAGTGGATTACCTAATTATCATGGAACATGATTGTAGGTACCAACCCAGCGATTGTCCTACTTGTTGTACTATAGATTGTAAAAACAGTAATTTAACAGGCATAAATATATAGATTGATTAACAATAGACAAACATTCTAATAACAAATAATAAATAAAAGTGGATTACAGGAAGTCTTGGGGTCTTTTTCGTTTTAAGCGACGCTGGTTCCGGGGGGGAGGGCCGTTGTTGCTTAGATCCACGAGAATTACATTGGAGTGCTGTCTCATCGATGAGTGGAGGTTGGAGTAGGTGGATTGTAGGACAGAATGTATTTCCGATATGGCCAGATCATCGTGTAATGTAGAATTACGGACGTACCACGGCGCTTCCGTGATTATCCACAATACCCGGTTTTGCGTAGTCTGGATGCGTTTCAAGTGAGTAACGCCGCTACATTGTCCGCATAGTGTGCTAGAGTTAATTGGTCATTGGTGGGAAAGTCGCTGGTATAAATCAAGTACAGGAATGGCCCGAAGATGCTTCCTTGAGGAACGGAGGATTCAATGACCGCTGAGCGTGACACGGCTCCTCGGCACTTCACAGAGAACGTGCGCCCTGACAGATATGACAGTAGGATTCTGTAATATGTGTCTGAAAGGTGTGGTTTCATCTTTGCTAAGAGGCCTGGATGCCACACCTTATCGAACGCCTTTTCGGTATCAAAGAAAGCTCCTAGGCACACTTTTCGTTCTTCAAACGTATCCAGGATTTGGTCGACGACTCTATGAAGCTGTTGGGGACAGGAGTGTATCTCTCGGAATGCAAATTGGGTTAACGGGATAAGTTCGCCAAGGTAACGTAACAGTTTTGGTAGAATTAGTCGTTCAAGTATTTTTGCTAACAGCGGGAGCAAGCTGATGGGCCGGTAGCTTTTGGGGTCATTTCGAGGTTTGTTTGGTTTTTTGATCATAACTATCCGAGCATGTTTCCACGAGTGAGGAATGTGGGTAGTTCTGAGAATACCGTTATAAATTTGGGTTAGGAGAACTATACTTTTTCTGGGTAGAGCCTTCAGCAAGGGTTGGGTGATGTCGTCGTGACCAGGAGCTTTTCTAGTCGGTGACCGTTCAATAGCATTTCGGACTTGAGCTCGCGTTACGAAATCGCTGAATGGGCTGAGCAGAAGGGGTTCCCCCAACGTGTCTTGTACTTCTTGGGAGAATGTGGGATTCTGATCTGAATTTGGCTGAAACTGAGTTTTTAGCAGCAAGAATCGTTCACATTTCTCTTGTGGGGAAGCGTACCAAGACGTCCCCATTTTCAATGGAGGTATATCAGTAAAATCTTTAGTTAGCATTTTCGTTTTTTTTTCCATAGCAAACCATCGTCGGCATTTAGACGACTTATTATTTGTCGAGTTGACTGATCATTTTCATTTTTTAGGGCAAGTTTTAACTCCCCTATATAACGTTTTATGGGGTGGGTATCTGGACATTTCCCATCGCCTTCTAGCAGCATTCTTAACAGCTAGTAGTTGCGAAATAAGGGGACTAGGGAGATAATATCTCCCTAGTCCCCTTATTTCGCAACTTATCTTTTATCTTTTATTATTATCTTTTATAGCTGTTCTGGGGGTATGAGCCTCACCTGCCGCTATTTGTATGGTCCGCGTAATTTTTGACACACGGCTATGTTAATATCAGTATTGGTGTGGTAGGTGCGTCCAGGCTGATTGCGGTTATTCATTATTGTGGGTTGTGTTTTTAATAAAACCACAATAATTTTACCACCAGGTGGTTTTATTAAAAACACAACCCACAATAATTAATATCAGTAGGGGTTTTTAGTGGGATTTGAAGATCTGTGAGTTCGTCTATGAGTTCTGTATAACGTTTCCAGTTGAATGGGTAGCTAAGGAGTCCATTTTTGACTGGGGGAGACTGATTTGTTATGTTTAGCGTTGCCACAACAGGAAGGTGATCCGAGCTCAATTCGTGTACTTTTGGCTTACTTGTTTTCCGATGTAGAAGTCCAGCATGTCCGGCGTTGTTCCGCTATCAGGATAATACGATGGTGAAATCAGAATTGCGGTATCTTATTCCGTTCCAAAAATGGAACACTTTGAAGATGAAGGAACGTGATTGATACATGAGGTGTTCTTCGAAAATTCGCTCTTATAGCCATGCTGCATTACTGTGGATTTTTTTTAAAATTTTTACTGTCTAAGTAGGACATTCAGAGCGGCATACGCGTCTTACTTACTGTAAGGTTTAGCAGCTTCAATCTAATAATAATCCAGAAACATTGTTGAACACTAGAGAAAGAATCCTATTATGTGACTGAGATTATGTGCTTCCCATATAGTTTAGTGAACGAGTAGAAAAGTAAATCGACTATTATAACTACTAATTCAAAATTTTTTCACAAGTTCACGATGATGCATTATTGAACTTATTATTGCATGCGCCAAAAACCCGTTTACCCAAATGAAAATGTACTCGTATCTCATATCTGTAATTTGCGTTAAATTTATAGATTGAATCAGGAATACTGGTGTACCGTTCCAGAAGTTGCCTCATGGCTTAGAGAAGAAGTTGCTAAGATAGAGGGCGTAAAAGATGATGATGTGGTATTGGTTTATTGTGGCCAAGTTTTCACTGGCTAGCCTACGCGGACAATATTTTTTCGTTTATGGAAAAAATTCGAAGCCATCCAGTCGTAAGGGAAATGTTCACGACTGTGACATGTAAGCTCAGCGGAGCTCGAAATTCGTTTTTTCAAGGCGCTGACTCGAACAGCGATGTCAGTTTAATTTTGACAATGCCAGTTTTCAATTATACAGTAGGCCATGAATGTAGAGGTTGAGTTGACAACCCGACTTGGATTTTCGTTTACTTTCCGTTATTGGGAGGGGTCGAAGCGGTTTATGTGGTTGGGGGTGGCTTGGTTGGCGATAAATGAGGAGTCGACTCAACATGCTGTTCGATGTGATTGGCATTTATTACTTATTGTGTTCTGCTGATTTCATATTTGGATTCTACGTATCTTAGAACATAAACCGAATTCCGGTTATACATTACCCCTTACCACCTACTCAAAAGAACACTCGAAATTTTACCTCATCTTTCAAATTATTTCTTATAGTTATTTAGTTACTCATTTCCTATGACGTCAAAGAGTGATCTAGACAGAAACTGGGGAATGGGGACGGACAGACTAATAAATAGTTGTGGTAAAATTTGCAGCATTTTTCGTTTATTTTTTTCAGTACTGTACTATTGGAACAATAAATAACTAAAGAACAGTAACCACGATTTTTCTACATCTATACTGAAGAAAAAACTATAATTTATCTAAAGTTCAAGAGCAATGTAGGTTTAAAAAGTGCAACCCTTTGTTTTAATTACTCCTTGTAATTAAAACAAAGCGATACTTAGTTTAGCCACAATCCTTGAGCTATGTTTCATAAAAGTCGGTGCAGTGGATTGTTTGCTTATATTTATTCCTCACGGGAAATACCAAATACACATCACACAAATAGACATAATTGAAATGAAAACTAATTGAGAGTTGGCCGTGATGAAAAGAGAAGAGAAAAAACTCTGCAAATTCTTGACACAACGGTTCATTATCTTCTTTGTACAGATCACCCTTCTGTCTAGATCACTAGGTCTAAATGTCTAGATCCAAAATGTTAGATTAATTATTATTATCAATTATCAGTAATTATTAACAATTTTATCAAGTACCTAGTGAAAATTATTATAATTTATTGTTAGGTATTAATAATTCGTATTTATTATTAATAATAATCATTATTAATCAATACGATATAATTCTGGGGTTTTTAATACTACGTCGGTAATAATTTTTCTATAAAAGAAGTACCTACCAACAAACATTCGAAATTACCTTCATTTCCGTAGCACGAAACGCACCTCAGAACAACAAACTCGACATCACTTAAGCCATATGATGTTCCAAAGAGCTTGTTAGTATGAAAATGGACCTGTATTTCAACAGTTTGATACACGATCGTGTTGTGAGACACAATCTTTGAGCCGTCATTGTGAACGAACGGCTGGTCGTACAAAGCTGCGGATGGTCTTAAAAAATTCTACGGAACAAACTCTATCTAAATATGAAATAAAAAACATACCGTTCTATATGAATTTTTCGAGATATGAAATTTTCAAAATTTCAAAATTCGTTTTGAACCCCTTCCCCTTGACCTAGGGTTATGAAAAGTTTCGAGGACCATTGTGGGGTTGGTCGAAACCCATAAAAAAAATGTCGTAATTTTAACTCAACGCTAACTGGGCAAAGTGGCGCGGACGGCGGACGGCGGACGGCGTACGGCGTACGGCGGACGGACGGATTTTTTTTTATTCGATTTTCTGAATCTACGTATCTTGAAACGTAAACCAACAAATTTTGAGGGGGGGTTAAAAAATTTTTTTCTTTGGGCGATTCCAATGGTTCATTATCGAAGATAATAAACCAAAACTAGTTGACGACTGGAAAACAAGTTGAAGGCTATTAATCAGGAGGATAGTGGTGACGTTTCACGTGATCTTAAGTGCTTTGCAGGCGTAGATTTGAAAACCGGAAGGAGGAAGCTATTGAAAAAGGGATCGGGAGGGAGTGTCGAAGAAGAGCTGAGGAAGGTTTCTTTCTGTTCTTTTCTATTACATTCGGATACTACGTGTCCAGACTTTAAGAGCGGATTGGAAAACCGTTCTTCGTGGTCGATTACAAATGTCCATGATTGAAAATAATAAACCAAGCAACGAAAAGGTAGAATTGAATGTTCTGGCTTAAAATATTCTATTATGGCCAGTGCCCCCACTTGCAAGAGTTTGCTCCTCGTTTAACATGAAAAACTAGCTTCCAAAACAACTATATCGTGATCAAACCCACTAGTGTGGAACTCAGGCCTCTGAAAAGACAGTATATCTTCAGTGAGTATTTTCCTTGCTCTATGCATGTCGTATCTGTTTTTGAAGTAATCTTGACTGGGTTTAATGTACTCATCATAATTGGTTCATCTTCATATATTTATAGTAATTTATTTGTTTATATTTTTTCATGAGTATTAAGAGATAACTTCGGGACATGAAATGTGGGGAAAAAATAGAGGCCAAAATAAATATTCGGGGCGCCGGAGAATCTCCGTCATTAGACGAGCTAGGGGTCGAAATTAGTATGCAGCGAATGAAGAATGAGGTCTGAGGAAACTCTTTTTCAGTCCCCAGAAGATGAAAGCATCGAAATGAGGGAGTGAGCTGGAGAATAAATATTCTGGAAAAAGATCACTCAAGGCCGAAAAATGTAATGAAGTAATGATCATTAAATAGTTCATTAACGAGAAATTTTTTATTTGACTACAAACCACAGTGGGCATAATCTTGCAAGTTATATTCATCATTATCGCAAAAAGTTTCAAAAGGAGTTAAATAGTGTGCGGATATTGGAGTGTCTCCAAGGAAAAACTCAGGTTGATTAAAACATTGCTCGTATATTTATTGGTGATGAGTTGTTGTGGCCATTTTGGGTGCCCAGAATCCAAGAGAATTCTTTCCAGTTCATTTTATAACATTAGTGTGTTATAAATAAAAATAAATCGTCCTGGTCCCCCATCACAATAAATAGATCTCGATACATCCTATTTCGATCCTTTTGGCGTTGTTTTTGGATCAGGCTGTTAATAGACTTCTATGTAAGAGTTGTGTTTGATCTGAGGAAGATATCTTGTTTGCTTCGGTTGAAGGGCTTCATCCGATGGGAGAAAATGGCTTGAACAATGTACACTCGGTTTCAACGGTAAAGTACCTGTGTGTGAGAAAGCAACGTTTCAACCGTTACCTCTTTTAAAAGAGATTTTGATTGTTTCTTGAAAAGAACGCAATGCTCTCTTTCAAGATCTCTTAGTGGATATCCACTGTTGTATCCCTTTGATTTTTGATACAAAGAAACTAATTATCGAAAATAAAACAAGCCGGGGCAGTAGTAAGGAGAAACAATCATTTATTTCTTAAATTGGATAAATAATATTTATTATGTACTACATAATAGTACAAATAAATTCAAACTAGATTTAAATTTAAAACAATCCACACTTATCTATTGCTGTAGTTAAATTGCGGTTTCGTGGATCCATTTATCTGATTCGATTTGCATACATTTTCTAATTTAAAATGTCTGTTTAACTTAATTCACGGAATTTAGGAAAAAAAGAAAAAACTGTTCAAAAAACTTTAATGAATTCCAAAATCCAGTTCAAGAATTTTATTGGGAAATGCCGTTTTGGGAATTACCCTTTTGAGAATTAGGTTTGATCTGGGCGAGCGTGATTGAGAGACTGACTGCCCTGCTTGGCTGAGTGGTTGTTAGTTGAGATGTTCTTCATGGACATCATGTTCTTTAGTGGAGACGTTTTACATAAAACCAATTATTTCTTCGGAAATTTGCTCTTATAGTCATACTGCATGACTGGGAATTTTTGTCATCTTTCCTGTGATACAGACTGGAAATTTTAACCGTGAGTCGGGGATTGACCACATTGCAATGGAATATTCACTCGGTTTGTATTACATGGTATGAGTATGGTATGGTAATAATATATCCCCCCAAAAACAACTCCGTCGTAAAAACTGGCCCGCCAAAAAACCTCAGCCGCAAAAAGGAATGATATCCATTTTGCCCGCCAGCCACATATATAGGATGCTCAGTGCTTCGCACCTCGCTGTTGAGTGTGCATATAGAAACCTGATCCTCCTACCCCTAACCTCCACCGTCAATGTTTTCCTGTTCCCTGTCACCTTCCCACAACCCCCTCTCACCCTTAGTCACCCTCGGTTTCACCTAATATGTTTCCTCTGTTACACCAGCAGGGAGCTTTACGCTTCTTTCAATGCTGTTGGCGGGAGCTTTTTGCCAGATGAACAAGCTAACATAAGTATTACTGGTGGTCACGAGTAATCAGCGGTGGTACAACTGTAATGAAGTAATGCTTCAATTCAGGCTTG